>NW_019379505.1:630011-702422 GCF_000648655.2 Copidosoma floridanum | reverse complement strand
TCTTTGCAGCAAAATATTAAAAAAGCCAGTCTTTATTTTTATTATTTTGTTATTATTGTTATCATGTTTGTTATTATTATTTATATTATTGTTTTTTTTTCTCAATAATTCCAGTGTACAATATTATATTCTAAATTTTTTAATTATTAAGCTTGTTTGGTTATATTTTATTACAGTCCGGTATATAATCTTGTGTTTAATTAGCAAATATGTTTACTTTTTTAACTACTTTCCTGTTATTGATATTTGCTTCTTGAATTATTTTACACTAAAAAAACACAGAGCTTTTGTTTACTCATTTTTGGACATAATGCGATTTTATTTATTTTTATATTAGTTTTTGGTACAATCAGAATAAATATAGACTTTCATCTTTACGATGTTGTACAGTAGAATTATGTATTTTGTAAGCAAACAAATAAGTTAGTAATTACATAATGTATGAGAAAGCTGCCTCATAAATACTGCCTTTTTCCTATTGTTTACAAAAAAAAAAAAAAAAAAAAAAAGTGGATGTTTTATTTGATTAGCGTAGCTAGAACAAGAAATAACGGTACCCACTAAAGCGATAAATAATGTACTGTTTTTATTACATAACGTGCATTTTTCATAAGCATTTTATAAATAGTTTAAATTTTTTTGTAATAAGATGAGATACGCTTAAGATATCTAGAGTTTTGATACCATATGTAACATCTTTGTTTTTAATAAATTTCATGTTTTTAAGCAAGAAGATTGTTTATTTTGTGCCAATATAAATTGCACCAACAAAAATTTTCACGTTAAAGAAGTTTCCTAATCAGGACACAAGACAGAATCAATAACTTTAAGCTAATTTACATGAAGTTAGCTTGGAACTTTGGTTATGCTAATTAAAAAAAGACATTATATCTTTGAAAAACGAAGTAGTTTATGCTTAAAAAGCTTATTTTAAGGGCATTATAAAACAATTATGTTTTTGAGAGATTAGTCTCTGCAAGTTTGTATATTCATTTAAGTTTAACGACAATTTACGTATTGATCAAGCCAGTTGTTTGTACCATATATACTTTGAGAGTTAGTAGTAAAAAGTATGTATAACTATCTTTTACGATTTTATCTCAAGACAATTTTTTGTTAAAATTGCGCAGCATCAGCATTAAACTATTATAAACTACAAGAAAGGTGATAGAATTATAAAAATAGACGCAAGTTTTTTGATCACACAAATAGAGAGATATGCGTTATTCTGTGTAAAAAGCAGTTGTTTCTTACGTATGGAAAGTACGTAAATAAATTTTAAGCATTACTTCTGCGTCTCAAGAAAAAAAGCTGTAATTATAAACATCATTCTTGAGCCTTTAGTAGAGAGATACAAGATTTTTTAATTAAACCTAATAATAATGACAATTACTTCAATTTAATAACTGCATGCGCTTAAGTACGCGTTGTAAAATGTTTCTACCTCGTAGTGAGACTCATTTACTATTAGAAAGGTACAACTGCTTAAAAATAATTACAGCTTAACAGGTCTGGTTACAATAGCTCATGGGTTCGAAAAGGCACGCAGCTGCATTCAGATGGGGAAAAAGCTGCATCTCATATGGCTTATGACAATGGCTGGGGGGATGAAAGGAGTACACCATCGCTGTAGATGGCGCAGAAAAACTCTAGCAAAGTGCTCAATATGCGAAAGGTAGCCAATTAAGTGAAGGTGGAACATGAAAATTGAAGCAGCGTGCGCAAAAATCAAATAGTAAGGTGCTGTTTTTCACCTACCGAATTGCTCAATTTGACACAATTAAACGTGACAGTGAAAAAAAATTTCGTCAAACAGAGAAAGCATATAAAAAAATAACTGTCAACCTGTCTATCACCAGTTTAAAAGTACTTATGAAAAGCATCATGGGTTTTAACATTGTTATTTATGGCTTTGATAATGTTAATAGATAATGCCTTGTACGAATAGCCCGTTAAGTGATTTTATAACAGGTAAGCGCTGTCAAAAACTAGGTTTTCAAGCTACCTTGCAATTTCAATGACCTACCACTAGGTATAAAAAATCATAAAAGTTACCAGAGGCTAGAAGTATACGAGGCAATATAATGTAAGAGTTTTATTACATTAAATTATTTTAAGTATAATCTTAGAACTATTGCTAAGAACCTTAAAAGAATTAAAACGTATAAAAGTAGTGAAGCAAAGCTTATGAGTTTAATCCCTACGCGCGAGGTTCAAAAATTATCCTATATAAATTGTCCCTATTACCCCCTTCAAGATAAAGTCTCTCCTCCCATATGACTCAATCACAGACAAAATAATTTTTAAAAATGGAATTACTTTGTTTCTTATAAATAACATGTTCATTGAAACAACAACTAATCAAAACTTACTTTTCAGATTACGTAAATTTATGTAATGATAATTGTCTCAGTTTTGGATGATTTTATTCAACATACAAAATAATTTTTCCATAAAGGATTAGCTTAAACATAACGTACATGTTTTTTAATACAAATGTTATCGGTAGAATTGCATCAGACTTTACTATTTTGTCATTTTATTATTACTATGTGAGGCATTTCTTGGACTTATAGACTATTTCAGTGTATTTAACGTTGAAGGTTCTAAAAAATTACCTGAAAAAAAAAAAAAAAAAAGTTCATTTCAAACAAACTAACAAAACTGTCCGTGAAAACGAAAAAAGAGAGAAAATAAATGTATGTATACAGTTAGTCATGTCTCAGACTCTCATGACTTGATTTAAAGTAATTATCAAACTACAACGCAGTTTACAATAAAATTTTCGTTTCATATCTTACTTCTTTCATAATATCAAATTTTATTGATTTTCAAAAAGAAATCATTTTTACAACATGTTTTTTATCTTCATTTTTCGTTTGAAAACCATCAGGTTACATCATTCACGTCTGCAATATTAAATTATATTTTATATTGCACGCGCAACGTAATAAAATACTTTGATTTGTACGCCTATGAAAGGGTTATGGACATTATATGCCCTTATTATGAGATGATTAGGTTTTAGAAGCTTAAGATGTGAATATCAGGTCACATACTTTCTAGTTTGGGGTAACTTCATGCGTAATTTGTATGACTTTCAAACAAAATTTTTTTTTTGAACTTCATGATTCTTATATTGTAATCCACTTTGTGGATTTGCTACCTTTATTTGAGAAATTAACAGCTTACTAAATGTAGTACTTTTTAATTTTTTCTAGAAAAAAGTAAGCCAAATTCCTAATTTTCAATACACTGTCTAACCTAAGGACCATGTTTACCTGAATTAACACGTAAACAGCTATTAGTAAAGTGCAATGTTTAATTGCTAATCAAGTGATTCTTACGTTTAAGGTAAGTAGATAAGTGTCTGATAGTGTTGGCATCATCCAGAGGACTGGATACTGTTTTGTCGTGAATTATTTGTAAAACTTTTATAAGACACTAAAAAAAGGTCTGTTAAAAGCTATATTATAAAAATAATAAGAATGTTTGCTTATAAAAGATTGCACATGTCTTGATACAAGAAAGTAGACTTAACTTTTTTGTCATTTTTATATTGTCAGCAACATTGGTCTCGTTTTTATCTTCGTTATGTTGTTACTATTTTTATTATATTTATTACTTATATTATCAATGTCAAAATTATTTTTATAACTATTACTATTATTACTTATATTATTATCAATAATGTGACTATCTTTCTTATAATAATTATTGCTTAGCTTTTTTAAAGTATTTTTATCAGTATAATTGTCGTTTTGAGTAATAATATAGTCATGACTAGTTATAACAACAAAATTATTAATAATAGCAATAGCAACAACAAGAACACTGAAAGTATCATAAGTTATGACTATATATTATTACTGTTATTGTTTTAGCTGTTTCACTATTTTCAACTGCTTGCATAAAAATTCTCATATTTTTTAACGTTTGTAGGTTTATAATTGTTATAAGCGTCATCTGTTTAATAATTTTAATTTTCACTATTAACTTGATATTTATAATTATTATTATCATTATTATCAGCATCATCATCATTATTATAATNGTTTGTCTTACTTAAACTAAAAGAACAAATTTGTTATTCATTATAGAATGAAGGATCTAACTGTAACCAAAATTCTAAGAAATTTGTAAATAAAAGGGGAAAGTCATTTTTCTGTACACCTTTGCAATGGTCTATGGTAGGAAAAGCAAGGCTCAATCTATGAGATACAAAAAAAATGTTAACTTGTAATACTCAAATTTTTGAAGGAAATATATTTGTAGTCAGTCAGTGTTGTCTCTTTAAAAAAGTTAAAAAACTCAAAGCTTAAAAATACATACAAATAACTATTCTATTTGTTAGGTTAAACGAACTTCAGAATAATTTTTAACACACTATCTTAATTTTGGTAAAAATGAGATCAAACTTAAAAAGTATCTTTGACTAACTGAAGGGCGCATATTCATAACATAACAAGAAATTATGATGTAAGCTTTCACAGTGTTCAAAACTAAAACTTGGGACTCATGGTTGCTAATGTATTGAAAGAAAAAATTTAAAAGAAGCAGGTGTCCCGAGGAAAAAAGACTTACTTCTTGTTTTTTAATTCATTTTAATTCATTCATAAAAATAATCTACTTCTGAGCTTAAAAAATTGTTCAAATGATGTTATGAGCATTTAATTTGTTATGAATATTCCATTAATGACGTTCTAACATTTATGAATGCGTAAATAGTCAATATTTTAAGAATACTCACCTTACTTGATTGTCAGTACTTGACTCATTAATTTTGATTGAGTATAAATTTTGAGCAAAAATCTGAAAGAAAAAACTTGAATTAGAAGTTTTAAAAATTTTTTTAAAAATTACACAGATTATACTGTTATTTTATAAGAAGTACGCTTACTTCTAAAATAATATGCTAGAAACACGACCTATAGTTGATAAAGCCAATATGTCTCAATTTATAAATTTTATCTGTGTACGAGAAAAAACAAGTGTAAATACTACATGAGTAAGCATGTCCTTACTTTAAACTTACTTACCTTTGATAAGCTTCTAATAAATGGATTCTAATATAAATAGAGTTTTAAAAGCTTTTACTAGACATCTAAAGATCTTAAAACTGTCTGCAAATTGAGAAGAAAGTTTATTAATTGAGAGAGCTTGCTGACTTTTTGACAAAGAACTCAAGTGTCTTTTTCTTAATAACTTTATTTATGTAACAAGCAGGTTAAGAAGCAACATTTTTTTCGTCAACTTGAATTTGTTTTATGATACATTTAATTGTTGCTATACATTTCTTAATTTGTTTATTTTCTTCGTTTGATAATTTCTTTCATACATTAAAAAAAATAAAGTTACTACGTTTATTCGACTAAGAAAAGTTAACATTTTTTTAAATAATAGAAAAATTAGAGGTTACAAAAAAATAAAAGGAGCACAATAATATATAGTAATTAATAAACTCATTATACTCTGAAATAGACATTCAAAACTCAGATTCTGATCTCGTGAGCATAGTTTTAAGGTTTTTTGTACATTTATTAGTTTTTTTCCTTCTGTGCACATTTGTATTTTCTATCACTTGTTTAAGCCCTATAAAAATAGTTATTTATCATCTTACAAGAAACTCTTTTCTGATATGCTACTTGATTTACATTTCTTTAAGATTATGTTTTTACAAAAATAACTTTTTGTACGTCTTAACTTATTTACTAATCGTGTTTAACATTTTTATATAATGTTCCTTAATGTAATAAAGATATTGCCTGCATAAAAAAGCTTAAGCATATGCCCTTACATTATTAAACACGTCTCCTCAAGTGTCTCGTAACGTTTTCGTTCAGTTTTGGAAAACAAATTTAATATGTTATTTTTTGAAAATTTTGATTTTCCATTAAAATAAAGCATTTTTGTATGGTTTGTAGTTAAAGTCTCCACATCGCTTTATCTGGAATTTTTATCCTATTCTAAATGGACGACGAGAGTAGAAAATAAAGGGACACAAAATCCATAGTTTTATAAGATCAAAAATTATTTCCTTAGTGCTTAATCAATTTATCGAAGATAAATTTACGTTTCTATTGATTACTTATTTAAGTTAAATAATATTTAAATTACAAAAATAAGTTTTATGCCCAAAATTTCCTATATGATGACTTAATAAGCTTAGTAAAGTCGAAAATAATTTATTATTTTAAATTATAGTTACTTCTCAGTTCTAAGATCGCGGTTTTACCATCCATTACTGTGTGATTCTTCCACCACGATTGTGCTCATGTCAATCAAGAGTAATTAAGTTGAGCTCTGGTAGGCCATTTGGATCCTCAACCGGACGTGCCCTACTTGAAAATATAAGTTTTAAAATTTCTTGCAAATACAAATATAGGCCTTTCTTCTTTTATAAACTACTCTGAAGTTACTCCAAAAGTTAACGATTGAGATTTTCTTTGAAGCAAATGTAAGACCTAATATGCCTTTAAATCAGCGTGTTAGGATCTTGCAATACAAGCAAAAGAAGGACTTAGTTTGGTGAGCAAGCTTTGTAAGAAAAGCTTGAGCAAACCACGCCACTGTAGACTGGCTTAAAAAAAGAATGACATAGATTATAGGAGTAAGTTAGGTTAAGGAAAACTAAAAATCAATAAAATACTGTTATTGCAAGCTTGAAACCGTGTAATTCAAATAGTTTTTAAAAATTGGTCTCAATTACATCGTTAGATTTTAGCATACAGCCTTACTGAATCCATTAGGTTATAAAGTAAGACTTAATTTGGTAGTTGATTGAACTATTAAATAAATTCTTATTTTCAGACTAAGAGTTCTAATTCAAAGAAATATATTTTAAGTTTTGTCAAAAGAATTCAATACTCAGAAAAAATTTCATTCATTGGGTATGGTAAAATACTTTACAATGACAAATTATATATGCTACTACAGCATTGCATAAAATATAAGCTTAAGCAGTAGGTCAACACAAGATTTGCGTACGATGCACTAACACTACTTTACACGTATCATCCGGTAAAAAATAACACCAGAAAGTCAAGGTAGCAATTGAAAAGGAAATTATACTACAATTAAAAACGAGTTAAAATTTTGAGCCGATAGCTGGTTCCTGACAAACAAAAAATAAGTTTATATGTTAGCAGAACCAACCTTCAAGTTTAGCATTTTACTTAGAAGTTTGGATGTAACTCAATTCAGCGAAATAATCAAATAATCATGTTAATTTAGTGAAAAAAACATTCAGCAAAAGAATTCAAAGAGAACAAGGTTACGATCACAAAGATACTTGAACAAAAAATCTTCCAACTATATTAAATCACATTTAAACGTATTAAACTACTGCCATACCTACTTTATTTATGTAAACCAGAGGTTATTGCGAAACACTACACAACTAGGCCATAAATATCAATAGGTGGTTGATAAAAAAAGTAAATGTGAATTTAAAATTTTAGCCTGAAAAAAGTATTAGAAAGAAATAAGAACAGTAGATTATTTTTAAAATTGATCTTAAGTAAACACGATTAAAAATTAAACAACGTATTAAACATTCTTTGGTATGAAGTCAAATGAACAACACTTGGAACTTTCTGTAAGTGGGATATTTTTCTACGTTAACCTTAGGTTAACAAAAATAAATAAATATAATGCTGGGTTCAGGATGTTAGTTGTCATACTTTAATGGTTATAGAATTCAAGTAAGCAATACAGTTATAAAGAACGGACAGGGGGATAAACTGCCACAAGATGCCTTGGCAAAAGCTCATGCTATGACGTTCCCTTGAAGCTCGATGTACTGCAGTGCTTCTAGCAGATCTAGATAGGCTTGGGAAAAGCGGATTGCGTGGCTGTTCCAGAGCTTAGTTGCCCAACCACGTCTGCTAGTAAATCGGGTAAGCGTTACCAGAAATAATGTTGCTGAAAGGTTGCAATTCAATGACAGATGCATAGCCTTGGTAAACAGATAAATAAATAGGGCAACATAGCCTTTGGTAGTCAGAATTTTGGGTTTCTTTGCAGCAAAATATTAAAAAAGCCAGCGTAGTCAATGCTTGTGGGGCTGAATGCACGGAAAGCTTTTTTTTATGTAGGCAGGGGAAATGCATTAAGAGAAATCACGTTAGAATTACTTGAGGGTGGAGCCACCAGGAAGACCATCGCGTCTCACAGCGTTAACGAGCCGACTCGCCACCATTTGCCAGGGGTGCTGATCCTCTCAAGTCTTAAAAAGGATTCAGGGTCCCTGAGGACCAGCACCCTGTCTAGCACTCTATAGTAGGCCACTGACTTAGCAAGCACCACTATAAGCTTGTTGCTTTCCCTTGCTGATGGGTAGAAGTACCCAGTGCAGCATGGATCCACATTAGCCTGCCTTTTAACTCAAGGTCCCTTTGCCTTATTTGTTTTCTGCTTATGACTTTTTTCTGGCTTCTTCTAGCGCTCTTTTAAATAAAGGGCAGCACCCATTGCCTGCTTCGTTCTTGTTGTCCATTGTTGAACAAAGGAAGCACCGTGCTGGGCCTGGACACTCCTTTTTCGGTGGTTTGAGCTTTCACACCGAAAGCAAAGCTTAGATCGGTTTTTTTACTTACAGTTGCCTAATTCGTGTCCGCATCCCAGGCACTTGTGACATCTTGTTACCTTAATTCTTCTTTGAATTTGGCAGCTTATGAAGCTGACATATAACCTGCCTTCCTCTTCTGCTTGTCTGGCAGTTGTTTCGTCCACCTTTATCAACGCTAGCCTCTGTCCTCTGGCATTTGGTTTAAAGAGAGCTACTTCTGACCTATAGTGTTACTTTTTTCTGGCTCATTTTGGCAATACCCTGTCCGGCTACCGAAGCTTCAATTTGCTGTGAGAATGCAGTAGCACCTTTAGACTAAATGAGTATTTCTCCTTCTTTTGTAGTGACAACACTTTGGACTGCCACATTAGCCTCATCAGGGTCGAAGTTTGCCTTCATTGTTTTTAGCACCTTTGCAAAGGTCTGCCCTTTAGTCATCTTAACTACTACTGTTGTTGTCACATTCACTTTTATCTTCTGGCTTCTTTTGTCATTCAGAATAATCTCTTTTTGTTTGCCACCGCCCGTTTTTTTTTTTTTTTTTTTTAAAGACATGGTTTGCTGGCATTTCTAAGATTTTTAGGGCTGTCTGATGGGCTCCTGTTCCTTTTACTTCGTTCCCTTTCCTTAAGAACAGTATTCAGGGTTTTTTTCTGTATATGCCGTCAGAAATTTTCACGCCCTTGTTCCCTCATTTTTTTATCACCTTTGCCTCTTTCAGGAGTTTAGGCGTGGATTTAAGCCTTTTTTTAACAGCATTCGCTGTGTTACCATACTTATTATTAATTGCTTGTAGCGTCTCTCTTAAGTCTTTTGTTAATAATTGGAATTTATAAGTCACTTGCTGTCACTTTAATCTAATCTTAGCACCTTCTTCATCTAAAGAGGCAAGCTCCTCCTGGAACTGATGGCTAAATACTGACATGTTGCTGTCCTTGGTGTCGTTGGTACATATGTTCGTCAGGCTTCCTCTTCGCCCTTTGTCTGAGAAAGGGCCATGGACCATTTAATAGTCCCTGTTGGCCATGAGACACGTCTTTGTGGCCCCTCCCAGAATCCGTGGGGCCTACGACAGTTATCCGGGCTTTCAATAGATCGGAACTGCTGTCGGATTCCTTTAGAGAGGTTACTGCCTGGGGTACAAGTTTCGCATCGACGTTTTTTATGTTGGTATCTTTTCAAATGTCGTACTGACTCGCGAAGGCTAGCACAACCTTTTTTTCTAAAAGTAAGTATTTGGAAAGGTTTAAAATGAGGGCAGCGGCCCTTCTGTTACCAGAGAGATCCGCCACTTGCTCAGGCTGGCCAGAAGTCACCATTCTCCTTCAGTTCCACCTGCGGAGATTGCCCTGGCGTTAAGTAACAAGTCTAATTATGGTGTTCGTGAGTAATGTATGTATCTGTTGGTTCACTACAGTCATCTCAGTGAGACAAGCGACAGGTCTACAGTCCCATGACCGCGCAGACAACTCGACAAAACGAGCTGGCGTAAGGCATCAAGGTGCCGCTATGTAGCCTTCTCAGTGGCAGTAAGGCTAGATTAGTCAGCTCACCACGGTTTTTTAGCTTATGAGGCGTACAGCCATAGTAGATGTAGTTACCCAGACTTACCTAGTCCTCATCGTCCAGCTTTACCCACTGCCAGGCCTCCAACGCAAGCCTGGGAAAGGACCTACCACCCGCAACCCAGAACAATCCATCAGTATCCTTGTATTTTTTTAGTGAAAGTGTGATTCATGTATCTGAAAAGAATATTATAACCGCTGCTTACTTTAATACACGACGAGTGCTAGTTTTTGTTGGCCTGCATCAAGAATTGAAGTGCTACTCACAGCGGCAGCAGAAAGCGAAGAACAAGGAGCACAAGCAGGGCCGGCCCATGCATCTACACCGGTGAAGACAGAGGGCACGAGTCTCCCGTCCACACCGCTACAGATACACACCCCAACGCCACACACGCCCTTTAATCGACGCCCACGAACACCACCACAAAGAGCCACCCCAACTGCCCATCGTTAGCTCATATCATAAGAGGATGCCTCTATCCGTCACTCGGTGAATCGCTCGGTATGGAGAAACTAGCAGAATCCCACCCAGGAATCTAGCAACCCAGTGTGGCTAAATGCATGGAAAGGTGCCATCCATGATTGTGGGAGGGGTACTATCAGTTGAGTTTTAAGTCTAACTTGCAGGCGTGCACAGAGTAGGCACTTGTGGAGTAGAGCCTCGGTTTAGCACTGGCAACCGATATTCCAGGCACGTTGAGCTACATACGCGCTGGTGACTCGAAACCTACTATAGAGATCTAGAAAATGGGCACATGAGATGATCAGCTGGACAAGGGCACAGCTGCCATCGAGGACTGGTGAATGCTGCTCACTGTAGGACCAAGCAGAGTGATGGAGCTGCCCACAATATCAAAAAATGGCATCAACATCGATGGAGGTAGCCAGCAATCTAAGTAAATGTGGCTTGTCTAGAGTTCTTCCGTTTCACAGCTGTGTTAACTCTTCACCGAATATCCGCATCGGACTCAAGTGGATGCAGACTAGAAGTGAGTCCAGCGCTTTTTTTGAATACAAATCTAGGCTGGGTGATGACTAAGGTGGCCCGTAGCACAACGACTGCTGGAGGAAGACATCTCTTACTTTGTTGCCTCAACATGCTTCATAACAGTTCTCTGAAGGCACGCCTAACTATACTGAGGTTAGCTTTAAGTGCTTTGCAGAGATTACTTTCGCTCTGAGATCCAGGTGAGAAATTATCATACGTGTCTGTGGTGCGGTTGTCAGCTTGAGGCTCTGAATTAAGACGATCTTTATTTGGCCATCAGGATGTGGCAATGAGTTTTGCTAAGAGAATCCATGAGCTGAAGGTAAACGATGGTGGCCGTGACATAGTGGCTAACATCAGAGAAAGTGTGGAGGTACCAATTCGATCCGAAAGATAAGGGAATCTAGGACAACATTGACCCTTCACTGACCGCCAGGAGTTTGGTAATAAAACTTGTCTATCAGCGAACTATAGAGGTAGGCATGACTGCCTCCCATTCCAGACCAGCCTGCCAGAGATCTTATAGCAGGATCTTATAGCATTTAGGATAATGGGTGCAAGTTAACCACAGGAATTAAATACGTGAGCAATGAATGAGATTATGGCTCATTCAGAAGCCTGGGCCTGAATCAAGGGAGGAAGAAGTGACCTGAAAGCTATCTAAAGCTGACTTTAAGCTTGCTCATGAGTCCGTTTGGACTAAGCTGATGCCAGGTTGGGCAACGGTCAGCCTCTTTAGGAAGATCTGCCAGAAGCTAAGGAGAAATGTCCACCCACTTTTAAAGCAGAAACTCACGAACCTGCATAAGTGGGGCAAGCTGTTTGTGAAGCCAAAGTAATGTATTAAGGTTGTGGGCACCAGAAAGGATGTCATCCACGCTCTTATCGTTCATGGCAATAGGCACAGCTTCAGCCTATGAAGGTCCCTCATCTTCGCACAGATTTGAATGACATACGTCTTGCTGATTAAACCAAATCTGGCAAAATATTATCTTGACATTAGTGTAAAATGCGATGTGATACCATCTTCAATGTAATAAGACGATCAACAGTGTGACCTGAAGCCTTGGTCGAGAATGCAGGACATGGTTGGAACTGTAGCTACCAAAACCGTTAATTACAACGCATAGTTCTCAACTTAGGTCACCATTCTTCCAGATGCCGTGGTGTGAGATGTGGTACACAGGTCCATTCTTCTAGGCTTCTTGATCATTGGTCAGCGCCTTCATATGGCCAAGCGTGAGGTACAATAATCTTTAAGTTGCCCTCAAGCCAATGTAATGTACAAAAATCTTCAAATTGAGCTCTTTTTGTTGAAGCAACCTAATAAGAATTCTGATATTATTCTTAGAATGATGATAAGACACAGGTCCAGAGAGAACCTAACTAGAAATGGTTAGTTGAGCAATAGGCTTTGAAGGGAAACCTCTGATGATATTTGACTTGATAATCTGAGGATACACATCAGCATGCAGTAATATATTCATATTGCTTGGCATACAAAACTGAGGGTCAGCAAGATTTGAAGGAAGTATGCGATGCCAAGATCTATCCTGCACTGTAAACCATGGTAAAAATGATGACACTTGTGGCAATACATCCATATGCAAAGATACTGTAGCTTGTTGAAATCATATTTGGAGCGTAAGTGGCAGTCAGCCTTAAGTTTGCATTTACGCTTTAGCTGTAAAATAGACACCGCACTTTCTGAAATAAATTATATCTCTAACCCTTGAGCTATTGATATTTTAAAATTGTGGTAAAATGCTGAAGACATTACTATGGCAATGGCAGTTGGTAGCAAAGTCTGATGAGTATGACTATTTCTGGATGCTGAGTATGACTGAACTGATTTTAATTTTTTGACTAATCAACTTATCTGAAAAGATAAATATTTTTGTTGACTAAGACTTGATAAGCTTGACTTCCTTATAATTGTACTGACTTTCTATTGAGCTCATTCTTAATCTAATTAAAAAGCCAAATGAGACACAGGTTGCAACATCTTTGCAGCATGAGTCATTGTATGGTAAGCCTTACCGTAACCTAAACTTGTGTTAGTGTTTAAGCACCTTGATGCAGTATGATCACACTGGTGAACAGCTCCTTGAAACCCATCCAGTCAGCATATTTACCACTGAACTCCAGTAACTCGAGTGCTGGCAGTTTAGCTTGGATGACTTGAGCATTACTGGTTGACCTTGACTGATCTGAATCTGCAGGGATGAGCTGTCAACTGATGCCACTCACTGACTTAAAGTAAGCCTTATATGCTGTTAAATATACTATAGCAGTAAAGTACTCATGTGTAAGCATCACTGCAGATCATGAGGCCTCAAGAATGGCGTGTTACTTCTTGAAGGCCTTATGCATTGAGTCACAGTCCTTCTTTCACTGCTGCATTGCGCAATGCATAACTTCTTCTCCAATCTGCATAGCCATATTTTGCAGTTTCGCTATGTAGTTGTTTCTTGCCAGTTAGGAATTAAATTTGGCACGCAGCCCAGCCGGGATAACAGCAGCAGCTTATTTTGAAGACCTGGTGGACATGCCTTCCAACACTTGCAGATCCACTCCATCGGGCCCCTTAAGACCAGAGCCAGCAGGGCCCATTGAGTGCTGCTTACTATGAGCTACGTTAAAGGCCTCTTTACCTCTTTCTGAATCTAAAATCATCGTCAGTAGCATGACATTACACACACAAAAAAAGCTATCGAGTTTGTATGCACTAAAAAGTCTCACTGTGCACTGTATGCACACCCAAATTACCTCCTAATTTGGCTTAAAGGACCAAAATGTTTGATATTAATCGCTGATGTTGATACACTTCTTAGATGCCAGATTAGATGGGCAAACATGCAAAACACTTATAAATAATAAAATGATTATATAGTTATAAGCTTTAATTACAAATGAAATAATAAAATCACAAAGAGTCTGGGTGTGTATGAAGAATATTTATACAGACTTATTTAACAAAATAACAATGTAATAAATAATACTTGAACTTGTATAAAACAATAAGATTAAATAAACTTAAAGTTATTGAAAGGTCTATTGTCACTGAGTATCACTATTAAGCTTGTAAGCACTACATATGTATATGTGCACTTGAGCAAGTATGCTATTAAAAGTGTCTGTGTGCGCTTGATTGTCTGTGTTTGTGTAAGTGTGTAAGTATATGGGTAGGTAGGTGTGGGTGTGTGTGTGTGTAATATAACATAATATAAATACTGGCATTCCACATTTGGGCATCGTGACTGCTCTAAGTTTGTCAATTAGCGTGTTAAAAATTTACAAATAAACATTTCTGACAAAAAAAACTGTTTTATGAATGATACTTAGGACAATATCGTTTCATTGAATCTTTTTGTTTACTATATTTCAAGCGCAAATGACTTGCAAAAAAGGTCTTAGGATAACCTTAACTTTTTCAACATAAAAAAAATACTAATATTAGAGGGATGTATATGTATATTGATTATAACATCGATAGGGTAAGACTATTATTGAACATAATTAAGTTAATGTTTATGGCTTTAAATCAAAGTATATTTTGATATTAATCATACAAATTTTTTTTTACAATGATTCCAAGTAATTATACTTACTAATTCAAGTACATTATGACTAAGTAAAAAAAAAAAAAAAATTAACGAAAATTTTTTGGCGTTTTATCCAGTAAAAACAAATTTAAATTGCCTGATTACCCCTTGGAACACATTAGCACTACAGAAGAGCTGTCTAAGACCAATGTTAATAATAATGGACTAATGGGTGAGTTCTGTAGTATTTTAGAGATGGTTACAAACATATTTGATAAGACGCCAAAAATGCTAACTCTTTAAGTTCTGCCTATAAGAAACAAGGCCAGCTATCTATATCGATTATCATGGACACCATAAGAGTCGCTGTATTCAGGTAAATAATGTGAGCCTGTGCTCCTGGCTTCTGTGCAAGTAAGACGAAATGACTGAGTGTCAATGGGTTTTTGATGGTTAAAAAATCCTCAGTAAGTTTGTACTGTGTTTCTAAGTTGTATAGTAAAAGAAGAGTTGTCAGTCTATTGTGTACTAGGTGAAGCCGCTTTTGTATGAGACATGGCAGAACGATGGATCAGCAATTCTTAGCCAGTTATGGATTTCCAGATTTGTATAGGAAACATATGTATGCCAATTTCCAAGCACTTAGAACGACGCCTGAAGATAGAGATTCAGAAAAAAAAAGTGCAAGTGGGTAACAAGTACTTAAAGAATAGTTCATGATAAAAAAGGATAAAAATTGTTCTAGGCCTTAATGTTTTTAATTTTTTAACTGTGGTATAACAACAGGAGTACCTAATAGGGTACAAGTTCGGTCAATGTCTATGAAAAGATGCTTATTAACTGAGGAAAAATGTTAAGCAAGTTAGTTGTACTTATTAAAAGAGGAAGAGCGTGGATTGTGTTGAGTGTTAGTGCATCTGAAAATTCATTATGTTTAGAATGAGTCTTGATGAGCTTTTGAAATTGTTGAATATTAAATCGTTGGCTGAGTGACAACTTTGCTAGAAATTCTTTAGGTTATATTCAAGAAAGTTTTACGCATTCATCTTTAAGTCTCTTACATGCCATAAAATCTGTCAATACATTTTAATGCTTCCAAGCCGAATAAGCCAATCTTTTTTAATAAATTAGCTGGAGCAGTTGCTGCAAAAGTTGTACTGGCAACTGGAAATGTTTGATACGATAAACAGGAACAAAGTTGTTGATGAGGCTAAATAAGATATTGAGAAATAACTAGCTACAATTTTTCATAAATCTCTCGTAAAATGGTTAACAACAACACTATGGGTGCTTTGATGCCAGAAAACTTTTGATACAATTAAAATCTCTTTATTTCAAATTGCTTCTGAGTACTGATCGTACTTACTATAAGGGTAACGATCTCGATAATATTTTAAAACGAAATCCTTCTTCCTAGTGTCTAACGCTGTAGCGTAAGATTGAGATATTCAACAATATGTACCGTCAGACTCATTTTTGTTATCTTACAAATAATAAATTGTTAAATGCTTATAGTATGGACGTGACTAAGACATTTATATTAATAAGGATAACAATTTATAATAAGTGAATGTAGGTATTACTTTCTACAATATTTTGGAAGGTAGGTCCAATCTCAATTTGCAAATTCACACTATGTAATAGCTTATCCAAGTTGTATAAAAGCTTTATTTTTTTATAAATAGGATTATTCGTTTGAAGCCAATATATAGATTCAAATACATTCTTAATATCACCATTATCTTGACAAACTCTCTTTGGTTTTAAAGGGAAAAATCAAGCAAATATAAATAATTTATAATTAATATTTAAATTTTAATTAAAGATTAGTATCAAATTACTCTAAAAACTCATAGCAACAAGAAATCTTGTGTACTATGCTATTATTAAAAATTTGAAGTAGCTGTTCACACTTTTTATTTTGTTTATTCTTATCCAATAACTAGTAACCTTCATTGAAATTAAATTGTTGGTATATAAGTTTATAAACTATGAACACATTTGATCTGTAATATCCTTTTTTTGTTATGCAATTTTCTAGGCTCTGCTACGATTTAAATAGGTACAATAACAGTAACATCACAGTAACTTTACAAGGATCATGTACTATTAAGGACTGATAAGCATTTTTGACACGTGTATTTACATATAGCTTAATTTTTATATTAGTTTGTGTGGTTTTTAGTCTACAGTATAAAAAAATTTTAAATCCATTTTGAATCCAAAGACATGTAGATAATTTACATCATAGCATGATGTTACCAAAGAGATCTAATTGTTAGAATCGTTACTAGATAGTAAGGAATATAATATTTAAAAGTAATTATTATGTTTAGTCGCTTCAGACAATAAATTAAATTTTTTTTCTATGCATAACGTTGTCTATTATTTTAATAGCACAATAATACTTTGTCCAAATAATCTATAGTATCATCTTCCAAAAAAATTTTTTTAACGGTTTTTTGTTGGTTTTCGTTAAACTTTAATATTTTTAATATTTGTAAGTGACAGTAGAAAATTTTTGTGAAGATTCAAATTCTCAATATCTAAGATTGCAGCTAACAAATATGCTATTGTTTTGCAGGCAAATAAAGTCGCATATTGCAGACAAGTCTTAGTGTTCATTATTTAAGACTAAAAAAAAATTAACATATTTAAACAAACACGTCGCAGTTTGAGATACAGTATTTGGGGGTTGGACTGCAAAGCGTGCAGGGGAGAAAGCCGCACTGGTATGTATAAATATTTATATTATGAAGTATGTGTGTGTCCAAAATCTTATGCATTTAAGAGAACCATGTACAAGTCTGTGCATTATGATAAGAAAATTAAATGTTTTTAGATAAAGAGTGTCTGTCAGTGGTAAGTGTAGCTCTGGCTCCTTGCCTCACTGCTGCAGCCTTTTGTCTTTCTGCCTAAGCTCCAGCAATAACTTGTCCATCTGCTGCAGCCTCAGCATCCTACCAGCACAATTTTGCTTATCTGCTGTAGTCCCTCATTTACCTGCAGAAGTTTTTCATCTACCTGTTTCAGATTTAGCAGCATTTTATCCCCCTGCAGCCGTTTTAGCAAGCACTCGTTCATCTGCAGTAGCCCTTTAATCGCATTCTGCAGATATTAAAATTGTAGACAATGATGTACAATGAGATTTAACTGTCATTAAATGCGTGCATGCACGGACAATCACATTTAAGTGTATCCTTTATATATCTGTATAATATAGTATTAATCACCATACAGTGTCTGCTCAACCTCGCGGGAGCAAACAGAGCTCGGCTTAGCTATACTTCTGTAGATACATAAAGTGGCTGCTGCACATTGCACATAAGGTAAATATCCCTATTGGTGGAGAAAGTCCTTATTGATGGAATATGAAAATTCATTTATTTGTCACACAAAATAATTGACTAATAAACTGTGGTAGTTAAGTATTTCATTTATGTTTATGAATTTACAGAAAAATTTATATTATACAAACGATTTATAATCAACTTTAAAGATAGTTTTATAAATCAGGACATAGCCAAATATAAGCTGTCTTTAAAACTGCACATATGACGATACCACACTTTAACAAGTAATTTATACAATCCCAATTAACAAATAAACCTTTAAATTATAACTTTTAAGTTATTATTTCTTTGTACAAGTAAGAACGTTTTTGTTGTCTTAAAATATAATACTTCATCCATGTTCTTAAAAATGTTTGATAAATAGAACAATAATTTCGAAACGATAGGTGCAATGTTTTATAACTATGTACATTTTAATTTTATGATCTTTTCATAAACCAAGTAATTTGACTACTAAGGATTAGTAGCAAACCAGTAACAACCATAACTTCTGCTATTAAAGCTCCCAATCAGGAAAAAAAAGTTTTTTGAATGAGTATGATAAAATTTGTGGCTATGATTGGAAGATTTGAATTTCTAGGCATTTAATATAAAAATTTATCTAAATATTTCTCCGATTGGCAGTACAGTATTTTTTTTATTATTAGTATTTATTTATTTCCAGTGAAAAATGTAAGCTTACATATTTGTTAATAAATTGTTGCATATTTGTCCCAGAAATGTGTGCGTTCGTATAAGTGGGTGGATGTGCGGGTGTGTGTTTATGCTGTGGCATGCATACAAATGTGTGTATCCACAGTTATTGTAAGTACAATTGATAATAGATAATGTGTCACTGCCACATTTATGAGGCAGCTTTGCTTATGTCAGGGGTCCCGAGGTTCCTTAGGTTTGATCCTTCTGTTATACATTAAAAAATTATTAAACTACAGCCCCAAAATCACCTTAAAGTGATATAAAGTACTTTTTTACATTATAAGTCAACGTATAAGCTTTTCTACAACAAGATATGAAGAATGCCAGCAATGTATGACGGTCTTGTTCTTCAATATTGTCAACATGCATCTTAAATGAACCTTTTCAATGTTACACTACTCAATAAATGATATAATAAATAAACATATACTTTAAAAATCAGATAAACAACGTTACAACTATACGCTTAAATAACAATTTTTATTGTTTTCTGCAAAACATAAGCATAAAATCTCGTAGAAAAAAAATGTATTGTTTTTCAAATTAGTATGTTTTATTTTAAAGGTAAGTTTATAGGGGCCAGCCAAATAACTTAGAATGGTGTTAAACGGTGGCGTAAATTTTGGCAAGCAAGAAAAGTGTGTATGCTTATGCAATAAAAAAGAACTGGAGCAAAGTGTTCGCATAGGCGTAGATGGTAGTACAGTTAAAGAGAAACCAGTGCAATACGGTCGTGTTTATAGTTTATCAGCAAGCCGACTGCTTTTTGCGTGTAGTAGTAAATGAAAGAGAGGGGATGGGCAACGCACTCGTATAAAAACTGCATATGTACCACCACTTATTTAAGATAATTAAAAATGATCTCATGGAAAGACTTATGGAAGTGCTAAAACAGTTTCAGTTAATGGGTAATGATGTCTGTCATGGTGAAGAATAGGTAAATATCCTTGATTTGTACACAAGATCAGTAGTCTAACTGCTATTCAATATAAATGATCTATAAAAACTGGTTAGCAGTGACATTATTTATCATTTTTACGCTGGCTTGAGCCTGGTACATAAAATGTATTGTACTTACACTCTTGTGAGCGAACAATACCTGGCGTTATTAACATTGCATTACCAAATTAAAAAAATTAATAAACCTTGAGTCTTACATACTGCATATGTAATTTTAATAATTGTTATAAAAGTAACGATACAGCCTGACTATGTACTCTACGATACTTGTTTCTCTTAATAGGTTATTAAAAATGTAAGCGTATTCTATTATTACAATATTAACTATCAGACTTCATGAATTTTTAAGTTTATGTTATAAATAACTCGTTGACGAAAACGAAGTAATGCACTTAAGAGTTATTTAACAACTTGTGAGTATATGATTGTTTGTACTATACGTTTTTTAAAATTCTTTTTTTTTATTTTTATATCAACATCTAACTTTTACAAAAAATCATTTCATTAGCTTCCTCTTGGAATATTTCTTTTGGAACTGCAGATATTACAAGAAAATTATTTTATTGTAACAAATCTATGTAAATGTTAAAGTGCTGTAACAAAAGCAAATATCGTCATAAGTACAATAAGAACATTTGTATCATAGTAAAGATATTTTTTGCCCTTTTCATGTGTATTATTAATTAATATAAGATTAGAAAGGGTCTAAGCCTACACGCAATCTTAGAGCATATTTACGTGGAGCAAGCATGCAATGGAAGAAGGCATAGCAAGGAAAGAGAGAGAAAACAATACTTTTAGGGTAATCCACTCTCTTCACCCACTACCCTAACTCTCTTGCAATTGGCTACTGATGAACTTGTATATATAGACATACATTCAATTGTAGAATAAATAATGAGCGGTCTGCTCGTTTAGTTACACCTTCTAGAGAAACATAAGTAATCTTTTAATATTTTTTTTCACCACAGAAAATAAAAAATTGCTATGTGCCGACTTGTAAGCTAAAAAATTACGAGTTAACAGCTAGAAATAAAATGTTTTACATGTAAATTTTGAATAATGCATTCGTGCATTAATATTTTGTTGTACGTTATACAGAACTGACCTAAGAAAAAGTCACACCATGTATATACAGTTTTTCACACGGGCTGCAATCTTGATGAAGTTTGAAGTACTTAGAGCTGGCAAGGATAAAAGGACAGTAGAAGCGTGGATAAGCAGTCTTGCAATTCATTGCATTGTCAAACTGACCAATATTTACTTTGTCTGTAGTAACATTTTAAGCCCAAATTTCTTCTCTTTTCTGGAATTTGCAAAAACGTGTGATTGCAATGCGATACTGTACCATATTTTCTGCACCAAAAACAATGCAGTCAGTATACTTATTTTTAAAGTAATTAAAGTTTTATAAGTAATTACAATACATTTGTTTTATACTAGCAATACAAAAAAATTCATCAGGGATAGATGATCGTACCAGTTTAATAATAAAAAATTAGATACATAATGCACACCAGCAGCTATATTTTTTATTGCCGTAATACAATAAACACTGTTTCAAAGTTCACTGAAACTGAGGCCAAGACTAAATTTTTTGTTTATTTTAGTGTCGTCAACGATAAGGTTATTAGAAGTACACCTTATCTCATGGAATGCTGTTGTACTGACATGAAACAAGTTCATTGCTCTTTACCCAAAAGACAATTTTATTTTAGTGATTCCTATCTCACACAAATTATGCTTCTATTCTTTAATGGCTCTTTTTATGTTATTCCCAAATTTTTCTATCATGCATCAGCTTTCTTACATGTATTACAATTATTCTATTTGTATTGCTATCTGAGAAAAATTCATAAAAAATCATTGTCACGTCACTAGCAGAGATTGGTAATACAATTTTTTTCATTGCAGAAATCAATTCCTTTGATGAGCTTCCTGATATTTCCAAGACTCCTTGAACAAAAAAATCTAATGTTTACTTTCCATTGGCATGAAAGAAATTCGCTGCTACTTTGAACTTCTATTTATTCAAGAAAGACTCTTATGTCAGAAAAACATTTTTAAACTACCCCAGCATAATCAACAAATGGTACAGAAAAATTGATTGTCTAAGTAACTGCAACTCTAACACTTTTCTGGCTGTAAAAAATAAATGAACCAGTGTCAAAATAGAAAATCCAGAAGCTGTTGTATTAGCAAGTGTGTTATTCGATTGAATGAAAATCAAAAGAAAAGTGAAAGTTTTATAAGGTATGGAGTATCGATGTGTAGATAAAGGCTGTGACGCAAGCAAATATCCTCGCCCTGAAAAAAAAACGTTTTAGTTCATACAGTCATCTGTATTAATGATTATTAAAAGATTTCATTAATGTATTACTTGATCAATAGTTTAACAGCTGAAGAAATGGCTGATAATGTAATTTATCATAATATGATATGATGAAGTGTTTTTCCCCCACCCTACAACTTAAAAAAATGTACAGACAGCTGTAATGACGTAAAATAATTCAGAAACTCATTTGCTTGTCGTGATATGGTTGATAAAGATGGCAACACTATTTGACGGCAGTTTTTAAAAATATTGGTTATTGAACAATAAAAAAAAAGCCTACGTTTAGTGACAAAAGTTGAACAACAACCTATGAATTGGACAGACAATAAAATAAATGTTTGGTTCACTGTGCAATCATTCAGTGAAGGTGTCAGTGTAGTACTGCTCACGTATACTGAATGCAATCTTCAACTGCGAGAATTCCAGGATGCCTTTGGAACAGCAAAATTTTGTTTAATTATGGACAAAGCATTCTTTATGCTAAAATCACTGCATGCGTGAGATAATTAGAAGATCTAAGTAGAAATATAAAGGTGAAGACTGAAAGAAAGATGGGCTTTGTTGGCATCATCGTAGCGCTTTATAATTGTTTACGAACTTATAAACCTTATTTTGCTAGCTAAAATGGGTACTTACTCTAAAACAAACTATTGCAGGATTTTTAGAGAATTTTTTCAGTGCAGTTAAAAGTAAAAGTGGGCACAATAATAACCCTACTGCTTATAAGTTTGTGCATACATCTGAAAAAATACTTGTTCATGCAGACATTAATGAATCACCAAATGCTAACTGCCAGTCTTTAGATAATACGTGTCTGTTACAATTTTTAACAAAAAATTTAGAAGAGATAAAAAATTTAACTTTGTTTAGGTAAAGTACTCCTAAAAATCTTGCAACAACAAAACAATAAGCACCTATGGTAAAAGTACTAGTAAAAAGTACGTTAATGACGTCATTATTCATATAGCAGATTTCATTGAACGATTTTAACTTAAACAACCTAGATATTACCTATGTTTACTTTCATTGACTGCCGTAAGTACGTCTTCAATATTTTTAAAGGGTAAAAAACAAGGCAGACTTACAAATCCATGTACAGACATCGTTAAAATATGTAAAATAGTTAAAAAAGTTTTCTGACAGTACTACGTCCAAGCAAAGGAAATTTTTTTAATGTTAATGTTAACTACTATAAAACTTATTTCAATTACTTTCTTATGTATAAATTATACTTAAAATCCTATAAAACATAAGACCTATTTACTACAAAAAATAGTGTATAAATATGTATTGATAAGAACTAATCGTTACGAATTACTTAAAAAAACAAAGCTTAAAAAAGCAGTCCGTGGAATGTATACCAAAATTGTTTTGTTTAAGAACGAATAGGAGTGCAAATGCCAGTACGCCTTGACGTCCTGAGATCGTACAACTGTGTGTCGACTTACCGTAAAATCATTACTTATTTTTAACTAATCATTTAATATTTTCAAATAATAACTACTTACTTCAGTTTTCTACACTTATTTTAATTGATTACTTATTTATTTGATATTCATGGTTCATAAAAGCTATTAACATCAAGAAAAACCTGATAACTTCACCACGATTCAAGGAATAAGTAAGACATAAGACAAAATATTTGTATATCATCATTAACGTATTTCTTTGCAACGTTAAGTATTAAATAAGTACAGGTAACTTATTAATGTTATTAAATAGTTATTATCAACGTCATTTAAAAAGATCAAAGTAGTTTAGTATTTTTTTTTATTCTTTTATCATTTATTATTTATAACATACATTTTGCTGCAGTATTTGCAAAACTACATAAGTAATAAAGTCATTGTGAAAGAAATCGACCGTTTTGATTTTCTTTTGCAAAATGAAATTTACTTTAACCTATTAGAAATTTACTTGTGCTCACTCGAAAGTTGTAAATAAGTTAGTAGACAGCTTCCAATACATTTCACAATTAAATGTATACCTATGTATGGGTGATTCTGCCGTAACTTGCTCAGATCGACTGGAAAAATTTTTTTTTCAAATGTTGGTTGAAAAAAATGTTTTCATAATATTTTAACTGTACAAAACATTAGTAACAAATATATAGCAATACATTTATAAAATTTACTAATCAAAATTTATCTAAAATTTTATAAAAGTCAGTTTCCATGGATTTTTAAAAAATGTAATAACTTTTTAGCACGTGTAGCTAAGCTCTTTTAACACGTTAAGTGTTGTTACTGGGCTTTAGTAAAAGCAGACATAAAGACTTATTGATCAAAAAATAATTTATTTCGATTTTGGGCTTCTGTTTAAGAGCTACAGCTGTTTTAATCAGAGCATAAAATCGCTAAAAAAGTTATTGTTGCTAAAATTCAGTACTTTTCGTAAAACCACTATAACTTTTTATTTAAGGCATAAAACTCAAGGATTTAAATCTCAATAATCAAGAGTCCTAGGGCTTCACGCTCTAGGGTTTCACACTTTAAAATAACTCTTGGTTTTGTCTTGGTCTTGTCTTGGAGTTGAAGACAAGTGTCAAGACCAGGGTAAAAAAAAAATTTCGAGACAAGACCAAGATTTAGGAGACCAAGAATCTTGTCTTAACAAATATCTTGATAACTGCAGCCAATTTTTTCACTATAAAAAAGTATATTTATTTCTGGTTATTTAGTTAATTTTAATACAAGCAAATTGAAAAAATAAGGTACAGTAGGTAAACCATGGCGGTTCTGACAACCCCCAGCTCCCTCCCTGAGGTAGTGGTGGGGAAGAGGCTCTAGCTATAGCTGTGGGTGGAGAAGAGGCGGTGGTGGGGGGAGAGGCTGATCGGGCGGTAGAGGAGAGGCGGTGGTGGGGAAGAGGCTGATCGGACGGTGGGAGGAGGGGCACGGGTGGTATAGGTAGTAGGGGTGGTGGGTGGTGCGGATTACTTGGATGGTAACGTCAGGGGAAGCGGGCCTCTTCCGAATGCTGTGACGTCGGATGGTACTGACGGCCCCCTTCCTTTCTAACCGTGAATCAAGCTCCAACGTCATCAGAATGGGTCCGAAAGGTGTAGGTGACAAGCCCAACGTACAGTGTGAGAGGAAGATGATCAATCATGAACGTGTATTTCTTATCAGTGGATGTAACGGATCACGTATCCTGTTTAGCTGCGACAAACGTTGGCTTACTCGCCGCAGTACCTTGCCAAGTAATGGAGCTATTATTTCTTATCCATACGGATGTGTTTGCCGTGGCCGATGACTTTTCGCTTCTTATTTGGGCGTATAATGTACCAGTGTAATATTTTTTTCATAGCAAGAGCGGGTGCAACGAGTCATGCTAGGATACACGTATGTTAAAGCCGTGGCCAATAACTTTTCGCTTTTTATTTAGGCGTATAATGTACCAGCATCATTTTTTTTTCTCAAGAGCGGGCGTATCCAGTGATGCGTGTTGCCAGAGAACATGTATACCATTTCATAACCGAAACCGTATCCTAACATTGCTAGGCTTACTTCTCTTCACCGCAGTACCTCGTCGACGAATGGAGACAGTTAATACGATAAAGTAATTTTAATCAGCGCAGTAATAAGGAGGCGTAAATAAAAAAGATTAACGAAGATTCATAAAGAATTAATTTATTGCATAAGTATTGTGTATCAGGTGTACATTGATTAAAAAATATCTTTTTTTCGTTGCTGCTCTTTTAAAATCTATTTTTTTAAAGCTGTAGCATTCTTTACAACACAATAAGCTGAATTAAGTTGGTGATTCATGCGTTCGATATCATCCATACTAATTTTTTTTAAAGTTGGACATTGCTAAATATCATAAATGTACCTATAAAAATAATTATATTATGCACATATTTAGTAAAGCGTTTAATCATACTATGAGTTATGTTCCTAATAAATAGCACACGGAGCAACCATTCGATTTTTTCAAGTCCTTTTACGTAAATAACGTCATCTTCTTTAATAATGGCTCGAAAAGTTGTTACTAGATCCTCGTAGGAAACTTCTCCTGAGCTCCAACAAAGACCGTGGTAATTAAACTCCAACCATCGATTTTCACATTTGTTCTTAGGTAAGAGCTGTGCCCAAGAATATGGAGGCTTGAAGACAAAAACTGACAGTGTAGCATTTTCTTGTAGAGGTGTAATAGCGACCTCTTTAAAGATAAATTCGTTGGGCATGGTTTTAAAGCCTTAAACATCAACCACGTACTTCGTCATCTTAACATTGTGACGATTATTAGTTGACTCACCCCTCTATCAATGTGTCATCTCTTTATATACAACTGCTAGTCACCGCTAGTTATCACTCGTATCACTATCGCAGAGGCAAATCAGTATAAAAGAAAAGTTCAAGCAGCTTGTCATTCATTTGAGTACGTAAACGTGAACTGTAAGTATAATGGAGCAACTCCACGAAAATTTTGCTAACGCCAACGCCGTAGAGCGTTACGTGATTTTCTGTGAAATAGCGCAAAAAGAAAATCAACGCTTGCTGCATAGTAATAATATCACCGAGATACGAGATTTTATTGATAATAGTAAAATAGTGCTTAAAAGTATTTCCGACTATAAGCTGTCTGTAAAATCGTCATCGCCAGTGAAAAATAAGTTGTTAAATATTGAGTGTCTTTTATCAACGTTTTTAGCAGCATATTATAAAATTCTAGAAGTGCAAGGGTCAGGGCTGGATAAAGAATTAGACAATCAAGATGATTATAATTTTGTGATATGGAAAAATCTTAATAGTGCTTTTGAAAATCGCATAAAAAAGGTTGTTATAACAAATACTAGGCATTTAGATATAATTAAATGTCTTAAGTCTGCGGAAAAAATATTCATTTTAAAAGTGCCAGAAATTCTCGACGAGCAAAATGCTTTAAAAATTAATACAGTATTAGCAGCAGATTTTTTGACAGTAAAAAATGATACAGAGACTGTTGAAGTTAAATATTTTAATACTAAATCTGATTTCATTTTTGATACGACAGACCTACATGAATGGTTTAAAACGAATGTCCAGAAGCCTATTTCTACAGATATAGAAGAGTTTCAGGAGCGCGAATTTTTGACAGTAAAAAATGATACAGAGACTGTTGAAGTTAAATATTTTAATACTAAATCTGATTTCATTTTTGATACGACAGACCAACATGAATGGTTTAAAATGAATGTCCAGAAGCCTATTTCAACAGATATAGATGAGTTTCAGGAGCACGATTCTGGATGGACTTTACGCTTAATTTTAAATTTAGTAGTAAATGTAAATAAATACAATGCAATGAGTGGTAGTTCTTACATAGAACTCCCTACTACTATCGAGAAAAAAATAGCTTGCGTGAATGTACAGAACGCAGATCAGCAATGCTTCAAATGGGCCATTTTGTCAGCTTTATATCCAGTGAATAAAAATGGACGAGTGTCAAATACATTAAAAACGAAAACAGTTATAGTTTCAAAGGGATCATCTTTCCAGTGCAGCCTAAGCAAGTTACAAAATTTGAAAAAAAAAATAATGTGTCTATTAACGTGTATTTTTTGGAGAAAAGTAAAAATAGTTATAAAACTTTACCCCTTTACTTGACAGCAGGAAAAAAGGATAAACTTATTAATTTGCTGCTTATACAAAATTATTATATTAATACGTATAGTGAAGGAAAATTAAAGAAACAAAAAAATATTGACAGAGAACGTGATGATTTCGTTAATGCTAAGGTAATGGATGAAGATGAGGAAGAAGAAGATAAAGAAGGTTTTTTTAATGCTAAGGCAATGGACGAAGATAAGGTAGAAGAAGATATAAAAGAATCTTTAGAAAAAATCTAAGTTGGTAACAATAGTGCTGATAATGATATAAAATATCACTACGTATATATTAAAGACTTATCTATGTTGGTTAAAAGTTCTTTAACTAAACATGATTATAAAATATATGTTTGCGACCGCTGTCTTCATTACTTTACAACTGATGAAATGTTAAAAACACATAGAGTGGAGTGCGTTAAAGTGAATAAGTGTAAAATAAGTTTGCCGAAGTATGATAATAAAATTTCAAAATTTGAAAATCACATAAATAAAAATCGTGTACCATTTATAGTAAATGCAGACTTTGAGTATTTATTAAAACCTGTGCATAATAGTAAGTGAGCAATACAGTACCATGAAGCATTAAGTGTTGGATATTATGTAAAGTGCAGTTTTGATAACGCGAAATCACAATACATATTCTACTGAAAAAAAACTGAAAGCAGTTAGAATCCAGCTACCTGGTTTGCGAAAGAAATGCAAGATCTTGCCTTAGATTTACATAGAATGTACAACCATCCAGTGCCAATAAGATCATTAACTGAAGAAAAGGACTTTAATTTTTTCAATGCTGATACATGTCACATGTGTGAGAAGTCTATTAAAAATGATAAATACGTTTACGATCACGGCCATTTTACTGGAGAGTAAGTATTATATTAATAAGTTTGTAATTGAGAAAATTTTTCCCTTTAAACTAAAATTCGTTTTTTTTTTACTCAGATATCGAGGCCCAGCTCACAATGTATGTAATCTCAAGGATCAGGTCTCGCAAGCAGTACCAATAGTTTTCCATAATCTCAGCAATTATGATGCCTACTTATTTATACAAGAACTTGTAACTTGCTTTCCCGGAAGAGTACAAGTTATCCCTCAAATTAACGAAAAATATATTTTTATTGTGAAGTACGTTTAAGGGACACGCATAAACTTACACTTCATTGACTCGTATAGATTTTTGCCGTCGTCGCTTGATAAGTTAGGATCTTACTCAGAGCAGTATGACACTCTAGAAAAGGTTTTTAGTCAAGATGATAAATACTCTTTCGAGCAAATCAATATGCTGAAGAGGAAGGGTGTATTTTTATACGATTACGTCGCATCATTCGAAAAACTTGAAGAAATTGCGCTCCCATCTAAAGATAATTTTTATAGTAAATTATATACTGCACATATAAGTAGTGAAGATTCTGTACATGCTAAAACAGTATGAAAAACTTTTGATATTATAACTCTTGGACAATATTTAGATCTTTACCTCAAAACTGATGTACTTCGGTTAACAGAAGTATTTGAAAACTTAAGAAATAATTGCCTCAGGGCTTATAAATTAGATCCTGGTCACTAGTTTACTACTCCAGGCTTCACTTGAAATGCCATTTTGAAAAAAACGAAAGTGAGTATTATGTATAACAATATAATGTTAATTGTGCTTTAGTTATTAATTGAGAATTTTTTTCAGATTTTACTAGAACTTCTTACTGATATTGATATGTTTATGTTTATTAAAAAAGGCATACGAGATGAAATAAGCCAGTGCTGTAACAGATATGCAGAAGCTAATAATCACCATATGAAAAATTATAAAAAAGATGAAACTAAAAGATATATAGCATATTTTGACATTAATAATTTGTATGGTTTGGCAATGACTGAAAAACTTCCTTATGGTAGATTTCAGTAGGTCGAAAATGTTGAGCAACAGCCCCATGATTTTTATAATATTGGAAATAAAAGTGCTGCGGATATATTTTAGAAATGGATTTGGAGTATCAAGAGGAGCTCCACGATTCTCATAAGGATTTGCCATTTTGTTCCGAACAATATTTTAGCACCAGGTTCGAAGCAGCCTAAATTAATGACAACATTAAGCAACAAGCATAAATATGTACTTTATTATGAAGCCCTTAAGCAAGCCACAAATCATGGATTACGACTGACAAAGATATATCAAGCCTTAAAATTCTAGCAAAGTGCATGGCTTAAAGAATATATTGATCTCAATAGCATTAAGAGAAAAAAGGCTAAGAATGAGTTTGAAAAAATGCTTTTTAAACTATTCAATAATGCTGTTTTTGGAAAAACGATGGAAAATGAGAGAAAGCGTATTAATGTCAAACTTCTCACTCATTAGGAGGACGATATTGTGCGGTATCGTACATTGCAAAGCCAAATTTTCACAGCTGTGATATTTTTGATGAGAATTTTGTAGCCATACAGCTACAACGTGCAGAAGTGATGACGAAAAAGCCAATATACATTGGGCTTAGTGTCTTAGATTTATCGAAGACATTTGTGTATCGTTTTCACTACAATTATATGCTCTCCAAACTCAAAAATGATTGTAAATTCTTATATACTGATACAGTTAGTCTGATATATGAGGTAACAAACCATGATATTTATAAAATGATGAAGGTGGATATTAATGAATTTGACACATTAAATTATTCAGAAAATAATAAATTTATGATGCTGTTGAAAAAAAAAAAAAAATTGTTGGGCTCATGAAAGGTGAGTGCAATGGAAATAATATATTGAAATTTGTTGGGCTCAGAAGTAAAATGTATAGTACTGTCCTTGAAAATGAAAGTGTAATTAAAAAAGCAAAGGGTGTTGAGAGTAACGTCGTAAAAGCAACTATCGATTTTAATGACTATACTGAGTGCTTACGTGACCAAACTATAAACATTAATCGAGAGCAAGTAAATATAAGATCAAGTCATCATAAGCTCTACACTGAGAGGAAAAATAAAATTGCTGTTAGTTCCCGAGATGATAAACAATATATTTTATCAAACACTACAGATATGCTGCCTTGGGGCCATTAAAGGATTAAAATAATAGAAGAACAAAGAGCTGGAGAGTGTGTAGAAAAACATAGCAGACCGGCAGCCGATGAAGAAGCAGACAATGTAGAGAGAAAGATTTCTCAAGTAGTAGAAGAGTCCCTTTATTATCAGCAGCATCAACCAGCAGAGCTCACTCAGAGCTGTAGTAAGCAGATAAAAGTATCGACTGCTTCATCATCCAACGCAAGCAGCTCAGGTTAACAACAAGCTCTCAAAAGAACAGGTGTGGAGTTAAAAATTTTTTACAGAGATAAACAGATCTGTTTGAAACAGCAAAGCTCAGAAATAAAGGTTTGTAACGTGTTTTCTTATTCATATATTTTTTTTACTATTTATAAAACTGATATAATTTTCTTACGTTTTAGATGGCTGATTTAGCAGCACTTAATCGGCTGACCCGTGGGAGATTCCTTCCAACAAAGAAGATGAACGAAATGGTCAAGGGACAAAGTCATGTGGTGCCGAAGCTGAGAAAAGCTAACACTAAATTCGGCATGAAATTTATCGCTGAACTAGAGGATCACTTCCAAATATTATCAAGTATCTGAGTATCTTGTAAGTAACGAACTATAATTTAATAGTTTGTTGAAATCTATTGATAGAAAAAAGCTGTCAGTTCGCTATAAAGGTGATAGTGTTAAATTTTTTAACCAATAGAAAAAAAAAATTATTTTTTGTAAAACTAGTTTAACGTGAGAAAAAATAAATGATACAATTCATTACATGTTTAGAGTTTTTATTTATCTTAATGAATCTTATGTCAGATATAACATTACCATGTATGGTAAAAAAATTTCATTTGCACACATAATTGATAACATTAAAAGACCATAACAAGTTTTGTACAAATTTTTTTACAACTTCTAAATTTTAATAATTTTTTAAAGTACATATTACTTTAATTCTTTCTTATTATCAATCCAACTGTTATGGGTATTGTCAAAGCCCAACCACTTGACAAATATTTGATTTCCTCGTCGACGAAGAATTTTTTCAACAAGATAAGTTTAAGGATAATTGGTTTTCTGCAGTTCCTGCTCGTAGAAACCTCCAGAAATTGGCTGATTTTGGTAATCTTTCAAATGGTAAGTTGGTGGATTGGTTAGAGCTACTCGTGTTATAGTGAATACCTCAGTCGACCTGTTAGGTGTGTATCCTTTTTAAAATACTTGCTTAGCATTACTTATTCGCTCTTTATCACCCACTTTAAATTTCGGTTGTTTTCTCATCCCCATTATTCTTAATAAAATTTTTTTCGAAATTTCATTTTCAGTAGCAGCTAACACATCCTTTGGTTTCATAGCTATTGTCCGATGTTTCCGATTATTATAGGCCGTCTGTAACTTAGGTAAGATATCCATTCACTGATATCTGCCACGCAAGCTAAAACTTTTTTACATATCATGCCTTAGTGTACGATTGAATCGCTCATATATAGATGCTTTGAAGTTACTATATGTCAAGTACAAGTTTATTTTGTTTTTTTGCATGAGACTTTGAAAATTCACATCGTAAAACTCTTTGCCATGATCTGTTTGCAAATCAGTTGGAACTCTTCCCTCTGTTAATGTCGACTTCATAGCTGCAGTCACATCTTTACCGGTTTTATCATTTACATGCACAGCCCATGCATACTTCGAGAATACATCTATAACTGTAAGCAAATACTGATAACCTTTATTTTAATGAGTATAAGGTATCATCTCCACAAAATCAGCTTTCCGTGTTTCATCCAAGCCTCAAATATCAAGCTTTCGGCGAAGGTAGTTGCGTCTTGCAGGTTTATAAAGCTCTTTCACTACTGCTTCTATCACTCTTAACTGTCTTCTGGGGTTATACTAGATATATGTGGTTCAATCTCCTCAAGTGTATTTATTTAACGCTGCAAATTAAGTATTGTTTCTGAGAATACATCACTTAATTTGCTCAATAGTAGTTTTATTTTCTCTTGCTCATCCAAAATGAAACTTTTTTCTTTCGGTAAAGTAGTGAGATTTACAGCATCATGAGGTTAAATAGCTAGTGCAAAATTGCACAACCTTTCATTTTCCAAGTCAAAATGACCATCTATAGTAAGATTATATCCGATTCCTCAAGGACCTCGACTACCACCCTTAAACTTGGCTGATCCACGTCCGAACACGTCGATGCTTATTTTGACACTGGAGTAAAATTGATAACGATGCTCAATATATAATATTAGTTTCACGAAGCTCCTCAACAATTGAAATAATTTCATTAGTGTGACTAAGATTACCGGCTGATTTTTTTGCCACTAGTAATCATAGCCGATTGACCAGCTCGTTAGGATCGTCCCAGTAAACGTAGTTCATTTGCATGTTTAGCCTAGCAATTTTAAAGAAGGTATGAATCCACCTTTTTTTTCTTATTTGGGTGAGATTAAATAATGGGGTAATAACATTATTGAATATATTATACTATTGTATGGACGAATTGTCTCATTTTTGTTAAATTTTCTTTTATGCGCACTTGACGTTTCCAAGATTTGTTTGTATTTAACTAAATTATTTGGTATCATGTGCTTCTTATCAGGATGCTTTTTTATAAGTAACTTCATTAATTCATTATTCATTGGATATTTTAGATCCTTTGCTTGAATTTGACTATTTTTTAAATATATTGGCGAATCGCCAAGTATGTGTTGTCCGTTTTTTCCTTTCTTATCCCATAAATTCGATATAGTTCTGACTCCTTTCCATCAAGTATTTGTAAGTATGGATTCATAGGTTTATTTCTATCGATTTCATGCGCCGAATCATTATCGTCACTTTTTTCAACAACGGTATCATAGTCTTTGATAGTATTATTTGACGAAAAAGTATTTTTTTCATCATCACTGTTACTATTAGCTGATTGGAACATTAATACGTCAGTATTATTAATTTTTGACTTAAAAGGCTTGAAGCGTTTTTTAAGTAAAGATTCAGAGCTAAGTGGCACGTTTTTACTTTCTTCGTGTCATCGATAATTTTAAGAAGTGGATCAGTAATGGCCTTGAAAGTCTTTTCAATCTGCTTTTCAAAATTTTTTCTTTCTGACTTCAACAGTCAATGCTTACGTCGAACAGCTTTTCTAGCTTTTTCAACTTGCCGAAGAACGTCTTTTTCCTCACGAAAAGTGTCCATGTTGATCGCTTTATGGTTAACAAGAGACTAATACACACTTATTAAGTATGAGTAATATTTATAGCAAAAGAATCAAATCCTCTCCTATATCTACCATCATCAACATCTTTTTCCTTGTCTATTACGATAAATCCATGTTTTCAAACTCTCCAAAAGTATACACATAATTTTTTGAATTTATTGTACGTCATATCAGTATTGACATGATCATCATGGATGTGCTTGCAATTCATGTCATTTTGTCAAAATATTACTTAAAGAATTAAATTATTTCTGATTAAGTTCTTTGGAATTTGAGCATTGGATTGGCATAGATAGAAGCAGTCAACGCTTTTGTGACGTCTCATGCAAAAAAAGGCTTTCACATTATTTTGTTTTTCACAGGCAATGTCGTCAAATATCATTAAGGAGTTGGGTAGTGCCTTATCTGGAGATATGACTGATTCATGATCGCTGTATGAAAAATACTTGACATCATCTATAGGCTCCAACAGTTGTGCTAGAAACTTATATTATGGCTGATTCAGTGATTTTAAGTATAGCTAAACATTTTCAAATCTCAATCCGTTGGGATGAGTAATTAAAGCCAGCAAGCTGTTTGTTTTTCCACAGTTTGACGGACCACAAACAACAGCTCTTATCGTATCGGGTAGCAAACATGACAGGAAGTTTTATACTCTGATCACCGAAGCTCATGTTTACTGTATGCTGACTCAACTGAGACTGAAACATCATACTGTAAATGGTTTGCCTATATATTTTGAAACTCATCTGTCATCAAATTTTCTAATCTTGCTTATCAGTTTGTTGAAATTTATGACAGGAAGTTAAGTATTCTGTTTCTTGGAGCTCGTGGTGACTGCATGCTGAAATATGAAACTATAAATAGTGCTCTACATATATTTTCAAGCTCATTCATCGTTAGGCACTTGGAAAGTAATAATTATTTATTATCGTAAAGGCTGTGAAACTATAAGGAATTATAAATATACTTATCAATAAACTGCCTATAGAGTTGCACGTACCAGGATATCAATATTGTGGACCGGGCACTAAACTAGCCCAGAGATTAGCTCGCGGAGATCCAGGTATTAATCCATTGGATCAGGCGTGCAAGCAACACGATATAGCCTATTCTTAGGATCGAAAAAATATTACAGCAAGAAATACCGCTGACAAAATTCTTGGTGAAAAGGCGTGGCAAAGATTCAAAGCCACAGACGCTAGTTTAGGGAAACAAGCTGCTGCTTTTACTATTACCAGTGCCATGAAATTAAAATCCAAACTCGGATGGAAGCATTTCTCCTAGTACGAATTCTAGTAAAGTGAGTGAGAACAAAATGAAGCCGTAGAGAACTACTTTGAAAAGCTTGATTCGAAGTGCTTCAAAGTGCTTGATTCCTTATCGTAGTCCTCGAAAAGCTATAAGTTCGGCGTTAAAGAGAGCTTAGGATGCTGTGAAAAAAGCTGGTGGTAGGAAAAATATTGTAATACCTCGAGTATTGCCTATTCCGCAGAAAACTGGAGGATTCCTACCATACCCTATTCCTGCATTTGCTGGCCTAAGTGCTATAGGCACTGTCACAAATGGTGTAAATAGAGTTGTCAAAGCTATTAATGATGCTAAAGTTGCTCGAAAACAGCTAGAGGAAAGTGAGAGACATAATAAAGAAATAGAAGTACTCTTTCTTGGAAAGGGGCTGTTTTTAAAACCACATTAAAACAGTTAAGGCCTACATTTAAGGCTTGGAAAAGGATTAAAATATAAAAAAAAAAAAAAATTCCTACGTAAAACTGCCTTACCAAGCTCTTACAGACTATGACCTTATCAAGTATGCAAAAATCTTAAAAATACTTTATTTTCGTAGAGTTTTTATGAGAAATGCTTTGTCAGACCATGGCCTACGTTTTTCCGAATAAGCAGTAGTCAATCTCAATGATAAGGATGGTCCTGGTACTCACTGAGTTTCCTAAAGAAAGCGAGGCAATAACGTGACGTATTTCGACAGTTTTGGTGACCTCCAGCAACCGATTGATCTACTGCTACATCTTGGTGTTAGATGTGTCAAATATAATCATAAAAGGTTCCAAGATTTTGGTACATACAACTGCAGCCATCTTTGCTTAAGCTTTCTTTGTAAAAAACTCCATTATCATCCAATATAAATGTATTACAATACTCAAGTAACATTAGTCGTTGACAAACCGTCATGAAAGAATCATTGACATTAAGTTCATCAGGAACATCATCTATTCTTGAAGCACCATATTTCCCACCAATCAAGTTATTACCAGCACATAACTACGTTGTTGATCAAGTAGAACTCCTAACTTTCAATTCAATTCTAAATATTGACGAAGGTGATAATAAATTTTACTTAGGTGATCAAGTGGTTGTTTGTCCAACTGGCAGCTACGAAACTCAAGATATCGAGTCATTTCTGATGAACGTGTTAGAATCTGACGATATAGCTATTAGCATCTGTTAGATGTATATTTGGCGCTCGTAATTGAATTCCAATGCATGCGCAATAGCAAGAAGACGAGAGGCCGTGACGCTGCACTTCAGCGTCTAATACCTATAGTTTACCCACTCTCGCGCGGTCAATCAGTCAGCTAATACGCACTCCCTGCTTTTCGTATTTTCCTTTTGATTCGATCTTGCTTTATTTTAGTTTAGCTTACGATTGTATCCTTAATTGTAAAGACTAAAGATAGTATACACTGAAGATAGTAAGAATAAACGTGTCAGTGTTTTATAATAAAAACAACAGTATTGTACATTTTATTGCCCAATTATATACCCACACATCCATACTGCTAACAGCATCAAACCAAATAATAATACTCTCCGCAGTGTGATAATGTGTAGTCATACTATTGACATTAGGCCAAAAGATTCTATGGGCCTTCTTTTAGGCTTTACTAAACGAATTCTTTGAGATACCAGCACTCACATCTCAGATTTAGCTGTTTCTATTCTCAAGGTTCACTCATTGAGAGTTAAGTGTAATATCACTAGTGGAGCTTCTATAAACGGAAAAAAAGTTTATACCATCAACGAGTTTTTTCCTGCTGTACCACCGGGATACAAGATTGTCGAAGTTTTATCGCAAATCATTTATTGACCCGTTGCTGTTAAAATTATAGATCATTTTCAAGTACGCGTTGTTGATCAGGAAGGTAACTTGATTAATATTCATGGAGAAGTTATAAATACTAGACTACACTAAAAACAACTCAACTGAAATGGGCATAGTGTACAACAATAGTAAAGTTGGACGAGGCTATGAAAACAAATTAACGAGGGTGAGGACGAATAGTCTTCCACGAGACAACAAAATTGGACAAAGCTATAAGAATAGACCAAAATAGATGAGATGGATCAGTTGTCGACAAACGCTCAGGGCGTTAACACGTCACAACGTGCAGTTCTTAAAAAACCTAGGCCTAAAAGTAAGATCTCTTGGTGGCAAATAACTTGTGCATTTTTTTGCTGCCTGCGAACGAGAAAAACTTGTGTTGGAAAAGATTCTTGGGGTTCAGTCAGGTGTCGTGATTGATGAGTTTGTTGCACACTACGAAATTGATGCACATCGACCCCACATTGCATCAGCATTAAATAGCAGTTATGAAATTCGCATCTTAACTCAACATTAATATTTATGTATTTTACCCTCTCAAAGTTCCCTACGTTTTTCTGGACGTATAAAAACTAGAGATGATAAACCTTTTGAGAAAACAAAACTAGTTAATAACGCCATCTACCATCTGTTTGAAGAAATACGATATGAACTAAATGGTATGGAAATTGATAGGTGCAAGAATGTTGGATTGACAACTTTAATAAAAGGATTTATATTTTTCTATCCCAGTCAGAGTTTAATGCTTGAAAATGCTGGTTGGATAGACATTCAAGAGAAAAATCTATTATCCATGATCATTCTTATTCTGGAGTGTCAATACCTTTGAGTATGATATTTGGTTTCGCTGAGGACTATCGCAAAGTTGTGGTTAATGCAAAACATGTGTTAATTCTCACAAGATCAAGATATGATGTTGGCGCTGTTATTCAAGTATCTGAAAATCAAATTTTCGAAAAGTATAAGCTTAAATTGACTCAGATTGAGTGGCTTGTGGCTCACATAACTGCATCAGACAGACAAAAAATTCGTTTGCTGGATGTTATTGCAAAACACAAGCCTACGTCTATGAGTTTTCGCAATTGGAAGTTGTATGAGTATCCTCTTTTGCCAAAAACATCGAGGCATGTGTGGACTGTCAAAACTTCCAATCAGTTGGAAAAGCCTCGTTTTGTTACTTTGGGCTTTCAGAATAAGCGAAAAAATAATCCTGCTTTTAATGCCAGTCTCTTTGATCACTGTAATATCAGCAATGTAAAGCTTTTCTTAAACTCACAGTACGATTCTTGTGGAAATCTTAATCTTGATATTAATAAAAATCAGTTTTCAACATTATATGATATGTATAAGAATTTTCAAGCCGCCTATTACGGAAAAGAACCAGAACCTATGCTGAATAAAACAGATTTCATCACACACATGCCTCTTATTGTAATTAACTGCTCTAAGCAGAATAAGGCTTTGAAAAGTGCGCCAGTGATCGTGCGCTTGAAGTTTGAAGCACGAGAGAATTTCCCGGAAAATGTATCTGGTTACTAACTCATTCTACACGATCGCGTCGTAGAGTACAATCCAATTAGTGGTGACGTGAAAAAACTTGTTTAAGCACGTATATAAAATTAAAAAAATTAAGAAATACTATCAGTGAAGTCAGTCTTTATCATGATGAAGTACATGGTGGACATGCAGGGCTTTAAGAAGCCTGGCAAGGATTATGTGCTTAAAGAATTGGCGATTCTTCTACGTCATGGAGATGATGAGCCTCAAGTCTTCCTCTTCAAGCCGCCATTTTCTTGGCGCAAACTAAATGATAAGTACAAACGTGAAAAATTATGGCTTGAGCTATTTTATCATGGATTAGTTTGGCAATCAGGTGTTATCGACTACACAAAAATTGGTAATGTTCTTCGGGAGAATCTCAAAGATGCTAAGAAGATTTTTGTGATTGGAGAAGTGAAGAAGACGTGGCTTGAAAGTTTTAATTTTAAAGTTAATAATAAGGTTGATTATCCAGAGTTTGAACTCCTAACATTAGCTACTGCATGTCCTTACCATAATGGTGCGTATAGATCTATGTGTGCCACCCACAATTTCAAACGAATGAAAAAATTCTAATTTTATATGGAGTGGGAAGATGATACCAATTTTGAAGAAGATATATATTAAAAAAACTCGATGAAACTGTATTTTTTTTGAAATTATGTCATCAATAAATGTATTAAATTATATTTTTGTTATTATTCATGTAGCCTTTTCCTCAAAACTAGTTTAAGATTAAAATATTAAGCACCGATAATTCATTCTGATAAGACACACACTTGCGCAGTGCCTACACTAACGTGTATGTAAACTGATTTCGGTGCAGAGTGCTGCTTAGTTCATCACGCAGCATCAAACGCGACCGATACGCGTTTATATTGCAGTTAGTACGACGTTTTTGAGCTGCAAAATAAAAATGGAGTTTTACGAGGATTATGTTATAGAGATTAGAGGTTTTCTGGACACTTCTCGACAGTTTTTATAAAAAGAAGTGGCTGTGGTGTCGCTTATGTAACCAGTGATCAGTCATTGGATTGTGCGGCCCCCGTGCAATTTTTCTACCTTACCTATGTATGTGCATCAAAACAACGACTTTCAGTCGAAGTAAGTGCATAAACTTTGCTGGTTCGAGGGTAATTGTTTCATTAGAAAGTTACAGCAACATTTGTACACTGTAGCAAAAAATGCACATAGAATTTACGTTTATGAATATAATACAGCCACTTATTTGGAATCGACCGTGGAGTGTACTGCGATTAACATTCAGCAGTATATGGTGCCATTGCGTCATATTTTTAATATGGGATATTTAACAAAGGCGTTAATGTGTGGTACTCATGATGTACAAAAAAGTCGACGTAAAAAGCAATATTGCGCACTTAGTAAAGCTCATCAAATAAAATTGTGGCTTTGCTCTTTTGTGGAAAGTAGCATTGAACCAGACTCAGAATATTTTTTAGACGTGCTTGATAGTTATAAGAAGAAATTTCCTAAAACGCTTCCCAATTGGGATACTGTTGATGGAATTAATGCTAATAATACTGATACTGATAGTGACTCTGAAACTGATACTAATGTTGGTGTCAAAAACGATGACTGTGTGTAGGCAAAAAAAAAGTAAAGTAAGCATAAAATTAGAGATCAAAAAATTAAAGTACATCTTGCCGTGTGGTAGTACAAACAAATTAGCTCCGTCTTCTAAGCTGATGAGAATTTGCGTATTGCTTGAGTTATCCTGTGACGATGGATCAGACAACATCAACAAAATGTGTCCGATCTTTAGCAAACTAAAATATAAGAGCCTTAGTAAGAAGGAAGAAAAGGAGGAAAATAAAAATAGCCGAAAACCTCTTTTAGAAAAGGAGGCATCTCAACCAAAAGTAAAGGGAAATTATTATTCCGAAAATAATCACTCTTATCCAAATGAAGATGGATATGATATATTAAAAAAAAAAATTAATAACCATGAAATTCTTGTGTATTTTTTTTAAAGTTACCAAAAATATATGTGTACTAAATTTAAAGTTTTGTTGTTATTAAAACCCATTTACATACTATCCTAAAAATCTCAAACTTAAATTTATAAGCTGGCTGAATTCCTTGGCAAGGTACTGCGTCAAGTAAGCCAACGTTGGTCGCAGCTAAACGGGATACGAGATCCGCTACATCCACTGATAAGAAATACACGTTCATTCTCGATCATCTTCCTCTTGCGCTGTACGTTGGGCTTGTCACCTACACCTTTCGGACCCATCCTAATGATCTCGGAGCTCGATTCGCGGTCGGAAAGGAAGGAAGCTCTCAGTACCATCCGACGTCACAGCATCGGCAAGAGGCCCCCTTCCCCTGACGTTACCATCCGAGTAGTCCACACCACCCACCACCCCTACTACCTATATTGCCCGTGCCCCTCCTCCCACGGCCTGATCAGCCTCTCCCCCACCACCGCCTTTCCTCTACCGCCCGATCAGCCTCTTTCCCTACCACCGCTCTCCTCCACCGCCTCTTCTCCACCCACAGCTATAGCTGGAGCCTTTCCTCCCACCACTACCTCAGGGGGAGCTGGGGGAGGTGCTAGAACCGCCATGGTTTACCTACTAAGTACATAAAATTTAAAAATTTTAATGTACATTAATGAGAAATAACAAATTAGGAAGAAACTGGTGTGATTGGATACATACAAATAAATGATATTTATAGTAAAATATTTAAATCAATACCACAAATATTTTTCGCTAAGGCACATTTAATTTACGAGTTCAAGCACAGCAAACTGCAAAAGGTATGAAACCTTAAGGTAGTTTATTTATGACATGGTTATGAAAACAATAGTATAAAATCTGACTAAGCATTTCTTACTGAAAGTTGTAGCCAAGCTTTTTATTTATTTAACATAATTATACCAACTTACGCAATAAAGCTTATGCAATTCTAAACATACTGCTATCTTAAAACTTGTTTATTGACAGACTTAATCAAGAGATATTAAAAGAAACACAGGCATACATTTTTGTTTCCTTTGTTAGAAGCATAGGCAAGCATCTACAGCTGGTATTTTGAGGTTAAAGGTTAATTTGACATAATCATTTTTTTAAACTTTTACCTCGCATTTTCTGATTTTAAATTTTAAATAAGTATCTTATTTGCCTTAATAAATAATATAAACAGACAGTCTTTTGAAAATTAAGCAGCATTATTTAAAATTAACTCGAAAATCACACCTTTGACTCGGGAATCATGAAAAAACCACCGAAACGAGGTTTTCCTATTTGTTATTATGAGTGATGCTTCCAAAAAGGTGCATTTAACTGAATCTGATGACGGTAGTATACTTAAAATATTACTTGTTATTCTTGCTAAAGATAGACATAAATTTTTATGGTTTCGCAACAAATTTACTACATTGATTTCCGCTGTAATTCTTAGTACTTTGTAACATAGCTTTGCAGTTCATTTTGCCAGGATAGGCCACTTGTTCGAGTATTTAAAAAGTATTGCTTATATTTAAGAACTCCTCTTGAATATCACCAAAATTATTTTATTCACTGGAAAAGTCCACAAAATTTAATTTTCAATACTTAGATTAGAATAGACCTTTTAATTTTTCTATACTTATTAATTTTAGATTTCTTTTCCAGTCAATCTATCAAATCCTTTTACTTTATGACTGAGATCTAGGGTAAAAAATACGCAGTAAATCTTATTTGTCTTTGCATAGTGTGTGTGTCTCTGTAATTGTGTGTGTGTGTAATTTCCTTAATAGTACATTGGCCAACATCAAAGACAAAACCAATGCAAGACAAGAGTAAATTTACCAAGACCAAGACTATATAACCCTTTTTTGAGAGTTACCCAGATCAACACAACACAAGAGTGATGCTTATCTAGATATTGTCTTGATTTTGCTAGGCCCTAATTGGAATTATCTTTTTGCTTTTATTTAAATTCTTGTGAAGCCACCTAATGGAGTGCACCACTTGGCTACCAACGTTGGACGCAGCACCACCGTTTTTGCATTTGGATAGTAAAAAATGGCCAATTTGACGAGATCCTAGGACACGTGTCTCGTCTTTCAGCCCACAAGTGATAAAAAAAAGTTTCGCTAAGATTAACTGCTCCAAACCAAAGAAATGGAACTTTGAGGTGAGGTAGGGTCAAAATGGAGAAGTTCGGAATGGAATTTTGAGAGTTTGTAGTGCTCGTACGACTCATAGACGTATTACAGTGACTTGTCCACGCATATTTCATAATCTAGCCTCAAATGCAATAAAAAACTGTAGTTTGCATACCTGCACATGCACACCGAGTGGTTATTCCATGGGGGTTGGAACAGAATGAAATGTTTGTACTCGTGAAATACGCAAAAAGAGGAGCTTGGCTATTTAAGAGGTAACAACTTTAGGGACTACTGTCGTAAGGATTTATTTTTTTTAGTCCTATACTGTAAAAGTAACCATCGGTTAGTATTTATAAAACAAAAATTTACTAGTTTAAACTGATTTGTGTTATAACCACGATTATGATGAAAACATTCGGTCAAAATGTATGCAGTAAAAACTTACGCGTCTTTACCAGTTTTTGGTGTGACTAAGATACAAATCTCATCATTAATAGCTATAGTATAGAATGCTTACAAGCCCAAGTGGCGTAGAAGCCTTACTGTTGACCGGTGACAGCTTTCATGAAGGAAAGGGAGTTGCGGTTTTTTTAAGGGATTCAAACAAATTTTTTCATAGTGACAACAATTCGAAATTTTTTAAAAATTTACTTTAAATATTGGTAAACAGTTCTGAGGTTCCAACCTTATTAAATTATAATATGTTGGTTCTAGAATTTATTTTTTACTCTCTGTGCTTTGGCAACATTATTGTAGAATAATTGTTTTTATAAATAAGGAAATATATTCTACTCTTTATATTTATGAATTGCTCTAAAAGTTAAGCTAATAAAAGGTTAGCACATGAAATATAATCTTTTCAAACTTAACTCTGATCTGGACATAAAGAGTCAACATACTTAGTGTGCACAAGGGTAGAAACAGAATAGTAATATGATTTTAAATCTGATTAGCTCACTCTAAGTAGGTTTTGCTTTTTTACAAGTTAACCTAAATCAAATGAAAAAAGGTGTATGAACCTTTAAATAAATAAGTGAGAACACAAGTACCTCTAACTTGGCTATTTACTACTGATATTATATTACTATTGTGTTAACGAGGGGTTGGCATGCAGAGCACACATGATGGTGAAGCTCTACTTCTATTTTTACACTAGTATATATGTAACTTTCTACGAATCAATATCAAATCAATATCAATACAAATCAAATCAATTGTAAGTCACAATAATAGTATGTATATAATATGAAGACAACTTTTTACCAATCTTGTATTTGCTGTTTCCAAGACTGTCTAACAACTTTGAAATATGTCAGGAACGTAGTGACTTGAATCCTTACAACCGTTTCAACCATCGTTTGCAGCTCTTTTTATTTTTAATTTTATCTTTATGCATACATCCTTGCTTACTCCAATTATCCTTAACTTCCCCGTCTTGTTGTATAAGTATACTGGACTATCAACTTGGACACCTCCCTTTTTCGAGATTTTTACTGTCACCCAATAGCTTTCAGATGATTTTCTGATCTCAGCAACGGTTTGGTGGTAAGACCAGTGTTTTCGCAATAAAACGTGCTTTTTTTAAGGTTGTTCTTTTATTTTTCTGTTGTGTATTTTCTACCCTTTATGACCAACTTTATTTTTTTTAATATTTGTTATTTACAAATTATCTCATCTTTTGTCTACAAAATATGCATTTAATCTTTTGATCTGTTCTTCATCTTGACACCAGTTCCTGTTTTGTTCTTGATTGTTTTTTACTTCCTTGATGTACACAACCTTTTTGTACACTTTTTTCTTTAAACGGTCTCTAATAACTCACTATTCGTTTCTTCTCTATTCTTGTACGATTCTCTATCTTGACTTTTTTTCTGGGGTCTAATGTGGTTTCCTCCTTGTATATACACCAATACTGTACTTCGGCTTGTATGCACTTCTCTAGATTTTTTTTTGATTAAAATTCTCAATTGCATCCAAAAACTGGCAAGAAAAAAGATGTTTTAAACAAGTTTTGAAAACAACGATCAATGATCGAAAAGTATCTGTAGTAGGAAGGTAGAGAGTTTGTAAAGAGATGGGTGTAAAAGGTGTTAAGAGTTTGTATGAAATGCCTCGCACATACAACTACAGTATAAATTATTGTGTACTAGTAAGCCTACACCCCATGACATTCTTCGTGCACCATCCCCCTACTTTTCCAATTTAAAGAAAGAGTTGTTTAATTATATGTATACATAGAATAGAAACGGATGCATAACTAAAACTTGGGATTATTAAAAACAATGAACAAATATAGAAAACCTTTAGAAAACTTGAAGCGAAGATAGATTTTATAGTATCTCATTGACTCCACCACGTTAAACCAGGCCAATACATCGCACACACAAAGAAAAAAAATTTTAGTGTTTGACTCTTTGTTTTACGCCTACTGGTCCTAAAAACTAAGAAAAAAAAGGAGAAAAAACACTTAACGTTAGAATGAAACCAGTTATCTTCTTCACATTACCCAAGTATAATATCTGTTCGGCTTCAAGCAATCCCTATTATAGATTAACCTTTTTTCTCATAGTGGGGATCGTCACATATCTTCAATTTTAATAGTCATTGACAGTAGGTTAATTGATAAGATTTGATTACACGTGATCTAATTAAATGAGTTATTGATCAAATAATTTATTTTGTATAATTAAATATTTCTATCAAAAATGTAGAATTAATATTTTTCAGTAACTGCTTTTCTATTTATTAGGAATTACTTACTTCATTCAAAATAACTTAATTTAAAAAATGTGTTAACACTATTCATTTATTTATTTTGAACGTAACGAAGGAATTAAGTGTAGGTTTTCCCTGCTTACAAAAAAAATACAACAATTTATAATTTTCTTTATCATTTTTTAAAATGAATGATCTATATATACGAGGTTCTGCTCATACAATGATAAAGTTTTTATCTTATTTTCTTCTTTAACAATTTTGTATTTGGGGCAAACGTAATTTTTTCACTTTAGGGCGCTCATGACTAGTAGCAGAGTGACCGGTCAGAGAGGTTGGAAGACTATAAATATGAAGCAACACCGTTTATTTACTTCGTCATATAAATATTTTTTGCATACTTGACCCATTTTTTCTTATTCTATAAAAATAAACACTTGTAAAAATTATTTTGAACCTGAATTAGTTTATCTTCTAGTACGTTATGGTAAGAAAAAAATTAGGATGTTACTACAAAGTATTTTCATATAAATATAACTGAGATAAACCGAAGATAAAGGATGTTTTCTTATGACTTTTGATTACATACGTAATTGTATGAAAGCTTTTGACAAATACATAAATATCACAGTGTTCATTATTATATGTACAAATATTGACTTATTTATATACACGCATACAAACATACATACATACACTTATAAGTATCACCACCTGCCTGCTTTGCAAGCCATTACACTACTTTACATTAATATTCAAATGGTCTTTAAATTTTACATATGATTTATTTTCAACTTCTTATATGAAATATTTTTGAGTATTGTGCTCTATGACTCTTATTGATTGCTCCTGTTCATCAAGGTGCACTACAAATTGAAAAAATTTGTATTATACTTGTTGTAACAACCTTTACCAAATACTTAAAATTCAGCTCAATATTTTGAGATTTCTTCGAGTGACATAAAAAGACTGCTTGTTTAAGTACTGTGCAATATTACTCATATTAATTTCTTCTTTTTATTGACGTGCACTGCAAATAAAAAGCAATTTCTTATACTTGTAGTAACATCCTTTACAAAATACTAAAAATTTAGCTCAGGATATTGTAATATTCTTGAGTGACATAAAAAAACTACATGTTTAAGTATTGTGCACTACAGCTCACATAAATCGTTTTTTTTATTCCGGATGTCCAACAATTTTGAACAAGTTCAAGTATTAATATTGTACCATCCATTTTATATGAGATATTACAGTTTTAGCTGCAATTATCAAATTCTTCCTGAGTTAGATAAAAAAAGTTAAATGTTTAGATTTTGTGCAATGTGGCTCTTAATAAAATTTCAAATTTTATCTGAGACTTAGTCTACCTTAGCTAAAAGAGCATGTTCTTTTTCTACTTACAAAGTGAACCAAAGTAGTCTACTTGATTTTAAATTTTAATAGTTATCTGAATTGTTGATGCATTGCGAAAAAAAACACAAAATACTTGTATTTCTGTTGATTATTCTAGCAGATGTACGTAAAAATTAATCAAATATGTTTGAAATATATAAAAAAATACTTTTATCTCAGGACAAATAATGTATCTTGACATGCAGTGTGAGAATTTTTGAAAAATAACTTCTTTCTTCGTACCTTTAATGATAAAATATTAAATTTAAAGCAGTAAGAAAAGTTAAGAGCTTAAAACAAACCTTGGCAAAGTTATTAGATCGAAGTCTTATAGCTTGTACTTGGGGCTTCTCAATAGACTTACTAAACATAGCCAGACACAGATCTAATATGCCATTCAGATCTCTAACATTTCTAACAGGCTTATAAAGCCTTTAAGACCCAAGTTTCTTAGAAATTAATAACATGGTTCCTTGATAGTGCTCTTAAAAGTGGAAGAGGATCTGACACTATTTCGAAAAATTTTTGAAATAAGCGAAAACCAAAATCTAAAAAAAAACGATTAAAGGGGCTTAAGGTAGCTCAGGTGGTTAATACCGTACTAACGGTAGAGTGCCATAAGGACTTAAAAAAAATTAACGTTTTTTGATGTAAAAAAAAAATAAAAAAAAAAATACTGTTATTTCAATAAAACCAAAGTAAAAGATCAAAAAATTTTCAGAAAAGTGCCGTAAAACTGAAATTGTGAAAATTGGTAGATGTTGCGAGGCAAGCCAGATTCATATCTTACAATTTTTAGAACTTTTTTTCATTTTCTCTTTAGTTAAGTCATTGATCCTTTTTATTAAAAAGTCAAGTAGTTTCTTTGCAAGAAAAATACACAAGAACTATTTAAAATTTCAAGGGTAATCAAAGAATCTTGATGATATAGTCAATTTTGTAATCCCTGTACCTAATAGTAGGTGGTCACTACATGATGACTCTGTCCGTAGCGTGCCTGTCTACAAATTTTGGTGGCTGGGGTTTCAATTTCAGTCTGGACAAAAATTTTCGTTAATAAATTAGGTATTTTTCTGAATAAAATTTGAACGTCGATAAACCTACCGATTTTCCTACCGTTTTACCTACCGGTAATCAACTAACGTATGGCTAAATAGACTGTATAGTATCGAAATAGCCATGTCTAAAAAGAAATTATGATAATAATAATAAAATGAAACGTCCGAAGACAGTAAGTTAATAATTTAAATAACGTTCAATGGCGGTACTGTCAAGTTTCATATTTAATAAAAAACAAAACGACGTATCGGCCATTTCAACAATCCCCTAGACTTAATCAGGTACAAAAATCTATGAGTTATAAAATAAATTCTCCATAATACAAATTTTAGTAAATACAACGAACGCAAATTAAGTAAAATGTGTAATATATCTCTGACTCTTACGAAAGGGATGTAAAATCGTAACGTAGTCAGAGTTTCAAGTATAGTTGCTTTTATACCCTTCACATGCACAAATATCATAGTATACGCACATAAAATAATTAAATAAGAATCGCAAGCAGTTTCTTGTGACACACCTGTAAACTCATGTTAACCTAATACTATGAATAAAAGGTGCCCTCAAATCATATACACCAAGTTAGTCTTCTTTCTTTATTGACTTAACGAGAGACTTATAACAATTTTTTAATTTTTGGTATCTTAACGTTTATTAACATTTTTTTTTTTTAAATTCTTATCAACATTTAAGAAAAAAGGCACTTTTTATAATTTTTTTATGTGACTAAAATTTTTGTTTTATCAAAATTTAAGTTATGTAGAAATTCAATGCTATGCTGTGATTGTACAGAAGTATCCTTTTTGTCTCTATGTCTCTTCCATGTTCTGCCATTCTCAATTTTATAGCTTTCGATGTTCGACTAACACACCAGCAGTTGTAATTATTACATGGTATGTGGTAAATGACATTACTTTTATCGAGTGGCTTGGTTACATCTTTTAAAAGCGTTAATATTGCTTGTAAAGTGTAAAATATACATTATAATTATATACAGTACAAAGTGTATAAATTTTTACTAGCTGACAGCTATCCTCAGAAATTTAATAATAAATTAAAAAAAAAAAAAAAAAAAAAACTGTAAAAAACTTGAACATGATTGACAATTGCTATACAAACAATAACAATTATAAACTAACTTCATCATTACCGTATATTCCCCACTTACACGGTCCTATTAAATATTTTTGTTAGAAGCTCAACATAAGTCTTGTATACAGTTTAAATACAGTTTAATCAATAAATTAAATCTGCTTTTTTCACTTGGAAAAAATGTAATTGAGCCACTCGATAAAAATAATGTCGTTTACCACATACCATGTGCAAATTGCAACTGCTGCTATGTTAGTCAATTATCGCGAGCTGTAAAATTACCAATTGCAGAACATAAAAGAGACGTACAGAAAAAAAAAGATACTTCTGTACTTTCACAATATAACATTTAATTTACACACAAATTTAATTTTCATGAAATAAAAATTTGAGACACAGAACAAAATAACAAAAAGTGCCTTCTTTCCAAAATGTTGAATATACATTATTTGAATAATAATATAAATAGACTACAAGATACATAAAAATTAAAAAACCGTTATTAGTCCCTCATTAAGTCAATTAAGAAAGAAGACTCACTTGATATACAAGATTTAAGGCCCCTCCTGATTTATAGTAATAAGGAAACATGATCTGTTAACGTGTGTCTCACAAGGAACTGCTTGCGATTCTTATTTAATTGTCTCATGTGCGTATACTATGTCATTTGTGTATGTGCAGGGTATAAAAGCAACTAAGCTTGAAACTCCGACTACATTACGATTTTACATCCGTTTCGTAAAAGTCAGAAGTATGTTATACATTTTACTTAATTTTTATTTATTGTGTATACCGAAATTCGTATTGTAAAAAATTTTTTTTATTACTTATAAATTTTTTGTACCTGATGAGGGCTGGAACATTGTTGAAATGGCCAAAACCTTGTCTTGTTTTTTAATTTATTTACATCGAATTTACATCGAAACGAATTACAAACGAAAGATACATTCATGTATACAAACTAAAGTTTTAGATCTTTCTGTTAAGCAGTTATTGTAACCTAATAATAGGTAAGCTAAACGAAGTTTTTTTAATGTTGTATTTAACTTGGGCGTTCTAAAGTCAATAACCGTACTTAAATCTTTAAGAGATACCTTAAACAATTACAAACTTAAAATTAACTTACTTGCGAGTAGACTATTTAGTCTTATTAGTGTTAATGTATGATGAACTATCAATTTATTACCACGAACATAAGTATCTTACTTAAAAGATAGCAGTATTTTCGGAGTTGACAAACTCATTAAACGCTATAGTGTAAAAAATACTTTAAATTAAGGTAAAGTTATATAAGCAATAGCGTTCTTTAATACTAGCTAACTTTTAAACTTAAACTATTCACAGTAGTTAACTTAATAAGAACATTAAGAAAAATGTATACTAAATGAGAGATACTAATAGACTGGCTAAAGTGTATTTTTACTAGTAGGATTATGTAACACAATTGATTTTATAAGACTCTTGTCTCAAATATGACTTACAAGGAGTAAGGATATTTAAAAATTAGTCATTGACTAAAATGTTTAGATTATACATTTATGGACAAGTTTGATTTTAGTATTAAAACTTTCCAACAATTGAGCATGTTACTTTCTGTTAGATTATAATTTGAGGAATCCAGAGTTAGTAGAAATAATATTTTCTCTAAACAAAAAACAAACAAGATTAAAAGCAAGGTTTCGTCAGAGATGCTTACGAAGCTCATAGGCAAAGCAGTTTTTTTAAAATAATTATTACTCTACACAAACTTTTTCCTACTGAGATCTGAGTTTTATTAATATTATGAATTTCATTACTCACATTTAGCATCTTTGATAACCATAATAAGGTACATTTTTACATCACGACATGCCATAACTGCAGCAGTGCTCTTTGTGTAAGATATGGAGAATTAATAAATCCATTCCAGAATGGATTTTTGTTTTGACGTGGGTGAGAATTTACGACCAGGGTACGGTAAGTTTTTGGTTGTAAGCCATTTTCTAGTAAAGTTTTATTTTTGTTATACAAATCCATACATGCACTTTTCTTTATGGATTGTAAGAACTGTATAATAATATTAAGATATTTACCATCAAGAAGATAAATAAGATTTTGTCTGATTTCAATTATAAATAGTATGAATTTATGTTTATGCTCTTAAAATAAGACTTTTTTTTTAATACCCTTTTATAATAACGAAATGGTTTCTAATGTACGTAATAATTTTCTAAATAAAAAGACAAGATCAAGACTTAAACTTGTTTGAAGAAATGTTTTCAAACAGTTTCTGTATTATAAGAGAAGCTCTATCGTTCTCACATATCTTTTTATCTTCACTAATGTATGTATGTCTTCTACAAAAAAAAAATTCCAAGTTCATCAAGTAGGAAGCACAATTTTTCTTCGATTTAAGTTAATTAAAGCCCAATTTTATTTTAACGATTATTAGAAAATGACAGTTATATGATGTACTACAGTGACATGAAATTATTTAACAAGATTTTATTTAATCATTCAGTGAAATCATTTTATTAGCAATTAAATTTATTTGTCACTCAAAAAGATGATACCTGACTTCGAAATAAGAAATGCATTAACAATTCAGACTTTACCTTTAAAACTAAGTAGTAGCCCCTTTTCGTCTTAGACTCCCCTAAGAATCACTAAATGAAACACCGTACTGTAAACACATGCAATGTGAAACAATTTAACTTAAAAATGGATCATCTATCCTGACACTTTTCAGAGCAAAAATCTTTCCTTGAAGAACATATATGTTTGGAATTCATACTGATTGTTTGGTCCAATAATGAGCTGTAAAAAGTAAAAAAAAAAATTATGTAATATTATTAAAAAGTATTGTGCGTTCCGTCTAATATGAGATAATCATTGTCTTTATAGGGCCATTGTTTTGCAGTTTTTTTACAAATAATCTATGAAAATGGCTTTTTTTTAAGTAGTAAGGATTGAAAATGCACAAAAATTTATAATTTATCAATTTTTTTCTTTTCTGTTACAACTTTGATTCCAGAGCGACCAATTCCTTAAACCTTATCTTTTTACCCTTTATTGCTACAAAAATACAAATAAACGTTCTATCTGTTTAAAAATTTTTAAGAATTACTGTGAGGGTCATAATAAAAGGGTAATTGTTTATTTCATAAGTCTTTCGATCGTTAATTTCGATGCCACTGCTTCAATCTTCATACGTGCTCTGCGTTTACACCTTGACGCCTAAGATTCTATACATTAGATGCATTTAAAGTTCTTGTTTTTATTTGCCCTCTTGTAACTTTTGGCATGGTTAGGAGTCATTTGAGCCCTGCAGGCTCTTTTTTTGTCAGCCTTGTTAATTTCTTATAAATTAAATAGCAAGCTAGCTCGATGTCTGATGGCCCTAAAAAGGATTGGTGAGCATTTGAAGTAAGATCTTTCTGGACTGAAGTTTTCAGGAAACGTAACTGCCTCTATACCTGCGGGTGACCTTCTCTGGCCTGTTATTGTAGCACCAGACTGATTGAGAGTAAAACGGCACAGTTACGTGAGAAAACTTTGCTTGAGGAACGACAGTATTATTAGCTGCTGAAGTCTAAATTCTACAAGAGGATGTTGCAGGTGCTGTTTTACGTAGAGAACCATAAGATGCTCTGTTCTCATCTGCAAGAGGTGCAGCAGCTGCTGGCGTCATACGTAACCTGTCTTACATTGGCTCCCAAGGTGCTACAGAATTAGCAGATGCAGTATATACTGTTATACTAGAACCTTGAGCTGCAAAAGTCTGGCGTTAGCACCGAAAGTGTTTAGGAATCTGCATATTGAGGATTTGCTGCTAAATACAGAAAACCTAAAGCTGCTCTGCAGTCTGCTCCAAGTGCAGATGATCTAGAAGATTCTACATGTGGAAAAGGTACTTCACGACTAAGAGTACAAGATCTACTGATTTCTGCTAGGTGTAACGCTTTAAATTCTGCTGATTCTGCGAAAACCATTTCTTGATCTCAAACAAGAGCTGCTTCTAATCTAGAGTGTTGGAAAATAACAGATGTCGTTATTAAATGTGGTTTAGCTTATACTTTGTCCATGGATTATGCAGGGAGTTCATTGACATCTATGATTGGTAGCTGCATTTTTTCTTATTCTGTAAGGTGTTCTGGTTAAATAATTTGCGTTCTGATCCCTAGGACTATTGGTAAGTCCAAATAGATAGATAATTCTAATAAGTTTTGTCAGAATTGGAGTAGCTCTTACTTCTTCAGCTAAAAGTGACATTTGCTATCGTGGAAGATACACTTGATCATTCCAGTTCTAAAAAACCACTTAACCATAGCATTTCTCACTATTTTCATGACTTCATTATAAATGAAAATCAATTTAATTCGAAATATGGCTTGAGAACGTAAAAAGTTGCAAGAGTAAGAACTAACTTTTTTCCACTGGGAAAATATTTCTGCAACTTCTCCAGGAATATTATTCAAAATAGTTGTCAACTCTGTCCATCAAGATCAACTAGTAGGATCCATTCCACGAGCTAGTTAGTCTTACTTTTCTATAGGTTCTAGCAATGTCAGTATTTATTGCTTCCTAGGTCTTCAGGTCTGATAGTCGCCTGCACTGAAACATACACATTTTTTTATAAGTTCACAGCAGTATTGAGTACATTAACTGCAGTATTACGTATAACAATATCAATACAAAATTCGACTCCATAAGATGCAGAGACACCGTAATACTACATCTAAAAATATTTACTCAATTTATAAGCACCATGCTTTATTACAAATATTCTTGATATCCACAGAAACATTTGTTTCTTTACTTATGGTTTAATGGCTTGCGTGTTAGTTTTTTACTCGGAAAAATTTAGTATGCTTATGAGTTAGGTCCTAGGCTCAAATTTTGTCAAAAAAAAAAATCTGTATTATACAGTATAAAATATCGAAAACTCACTTGTTTGACCTTTAAAATACTAAATAGAGTTTTGTAATGTTATTTAAAACCCAATTATTACATTGGTAAAGTCACTGTAAACTTTTAAACTATTGGTACGGTAAGGTCCACTAGACAGCCAGATATTGTTGACCCTCTCCGGGGATGACCAAATTCAAGTACAGCCGCGTGTAGGTGTTGTAGCCAAAGCTTAGCTATAGTCAACCTAAAGTTATATGTGCTCGCCTACCAGAAGTGTATTACGTTCAGTGTAAATTCACTGTGTGCAAGTGTATTAGTGCTATTTGACGCCAGCATATCGTGGACTTTTAGGATCAATGCATTGTCAAAAATGAATGACTGAAGATTACTGACTATTTGTGATAACAGGCATGTTCTAATATAAAATGTATAAGAATTCATAATATGTGTAATACGTGAAATAAAACTTATAAAAATCTGAATAATTAAGGTGATTCCAGTTACACATAGTGTAATGTGCAAAAGTGAAGAATAACACTAACGTTTATGTTATCAAAGTTGACATAAGGTCTGGTTAAATAACCTTTGTTTTAAAGTATCAATGCAGAACACAGATGATCAAACTGAGCTGGTCCGTAGAGTTACGTGAGTATGACGTTAGTAACCGTAAATATTGTCTTCACTGGCTTTTTTTACTAACACTTACTCAAATATAAAACTATCAAGTTTAATTTATGTTCCATTGAAAAACTTTGAAGCTTACGTTCATGGTAGTGACCGTTATCAGTACGTGTGAGAACTCAAAGTGGTTGAGAAACTCAATAATGTATGATCAATAGAGCAAAAGTTCTGCAAGTACGTTATTTTCTCTTATGATGGGTTCTGCTGGTGTTTGTTTACATCCTTCCCTCGTAATGATTTGCATTAAGCAAATACTATGCTTGTTATTAAAAAAAATTATCATTGCCTTTGATAACAGTTTCTAGAAGCAAAAAAAGGCCAGTTTGTAAAAAAAGAATGTACTCAGACAAAAAAAAATATATTTACTAACAATATTTTCATTGTACTTTTAATTAATAAATATTATTTGCTTAACCATTTTTCACCTGTTAAAATCCATACATTTATTTCTTATAGCTTGAAAAACAAGACTTACTTTATATAGGGGATCATAACTTTAGTGATCATTGTATACAATAATATTAATTTTTTTTTTTTTTATGCGTATCAGTCACAAGAAAATAGTGGCTGAACAGCTGTGTGGATTACGTCTCATAACCACCCTAAATAACGTTTCACTCTCTTTTCCTGTAAATTACTCAAGAAAATGCCTTCCTTCTTGGATTTTGAAAAAGTGCATTGGAAAGAAGAAAAATTTTTCTACAAACTATGTGTCTACTTTCATGATATAATTGTCTGCAAAATATGCATGCGTAACTAATTTTCGAATGCTACTTATTCTGAAAGAACAATTGTTCAGAACTTATGAATTTAAGTAAAAACTTCTTAAGATCTTAGCAGACTTAGGGTATTAACTAGGATAGCATTAAATAAGGATTCAAACATATTAATTTAATCATATGTCTTATGTAGATTTTTGCAAGGGATCTATCCTTATACACTTATTATGTAAGCAATTAAAAAAAAAGTAATATTCCATGGTATCATGGCCAGTATTTTATATTTCTAGTGACGTTAGACATCTTGCCATTAATAAGCAAGAAAATTTCTACTAGCATTATTATTTGGCGCTAAAAAGTTTATTAATATACCATTATTAGTGTTAGCAGTTCACGAATTAAATAATTTCAATAAACTATGTAGTACATTCTCTGGCCATTAATATTAGAATTCCTTTACCTAGCAAATAGATGTATTTGGTATCGTATGTTAAAATGATGTGAAGAAGTAAAAAATTCATTAATGTCATAAAAAATTTCTTTTTATTTACGATGAGTATTCATTTTTTGGAATTTTATCTAAGTTAATTTTTTTTAGCCACTTTTCAATAACAAAGAAAAAATTGTTTATTTACTTGACGATTATTTTTGTAAGCTGCAAAATCAAAAAAGTGGCTTGAGTTTTTTAAATTAAATCAGTCCTTTAGTAACTGTTATGTCATGTATAAACTTATAGTTGTAGGTATGAACTTTCTTAAAAATCTTACAATTTAATGTATATAAATAACAACACAAGTATATTTAAGTATTGCATGAATCTCATAAAATTAAATCAATAATTTCCAAGGCTCTTGTGCAAATGATTGGGGCTTCTTTCCGAAAAAAAAATTTAACTGAGCATACAGTTCTTACGTTGAATTAAGGTTCTGCAAATTTACAGTATAAGTTGTGGTTACATATAAATTAAATTTAAAAGTTCAGATACTTGCCATTACTGTGATAAGTCAAATAAAAGTAATGCATATCCATCCCATAAACAAACGAAATTTTCAGAATAAATTATAGTCTTTTTTTTAAGGCTCATGGGCTCAAAAATTTATGTATCACATATCGTTAAATTAAAACATTCTATCAAAAAGTATAAGAGCATAAGTTTTATGATTTTTACTAAATTTCTTTAAAACAATGTGCTTCGAACTTTTTCCAAATAAAGTTTTCCTACGAGATTAACTTATAGCAGAAAGCAGGAAAATAAGTTGTACAACTAAAGTGGTAGCACTATGATGTTGAAACAACCATCGTTAAGTTTTTTTACCCAGTCTTTAAGAATCAATCTATTTTTTTTTCTATTATAACAAAGTCTATACTCATAAACATTTGTTTGTTACTATAATTGATACGTCTATTTTTTATAAGAAAATTTATTAAGTCAATATACAGCGAAAACAAATTTGGTTGGTTGGTTAGTACTACTTAATGTTATAAAAACTGCATCTGTCTGGTATTTTAATAATTTAGTATTGCCATCATTAAGAACTTTTTTAAAAATAATGAAACTGGTAAAGTCTCCATACTGCACACACACTCCCCGTGGCCCAACAGTATATTTGCAATGATAATGATATATCATAGAGATCTTTTTGATGAACATGATAAAAAAATTTTCATGTATGAAAAATAAACAAAAATCAGTCAATATTGTAAAATGGGCTAAGGTCATGACATATTCACAAAAATAAAGTGTGAGATGACAACATTATAAAAAAGGCGAAAATCATATGCCAAATTTGTTTTTGTTCTATATTGAATGTTGGACGATTAATCAAGTTTAGGATAATCATAAGAGTTTTTGTTGTACATTGTAAAAATTCATTAAGAACATAAAAATAGTTATCATCATGATATGATATTTGTGAAAATAATTGCCAAAAGAACATATTAATACGCATTGAGATAAACAAAGATACACATTGTTTTCCTGTAACAGATTTATATTATTTTCAGAAGCACTTTTTTATGTATTATACTGCATAATGTGCATCTTGTAATCCATAAGCATTGACTAATTAAGAGTAACAAAAAAACACGAGAGAATAATTATAACAGAGGATCATAGACGAAAAAAATTGTGTACTTGCAAATATTATAACGAATATAATAAAAAAATAAAGTTGTGGTTATAAAAAAACATACCTATTATTTGGGTTCTCACAAGAAAAAACTTATAACCTTAATTGTATAAATTTCGTTTCTTTGTAATAACTTCAATCATACGATTACTAAAGTGTTATTTTCTTGCACGTCGTGTACGTATACATATGTGTGCATAACATACATATAAATGAACTCTTGCAGCATACAGCGTAAATAGCTGAATGGTCTTAAGAGAGGTAAGGTAAGCTATATTCATCTTAAAAATAATAGTGACACAGAGTGGTTACTTATTTTCTCAAAGATTAATTGTGACATGACTGTACCTTTTTTTGTTTGTTCTGTGATTGGTTAAGAATGATTATGTAACTTGTTTGGTAGGTGTTAAAAAAATCAAACTGTTAAAATTGTAAGAATGAATAAGACGGAAAGAGTTCACACTGTGGCAATGAACTAAAATAATAGTAGTGCTCCTTTTCGTCTTTTGAAAAAAAGATTTACAAACAAAAAGTCTTGTATGCTTTAATATATTTAAATTTAAAAGCATAAAAGAACTGGATATGATTATAGAAGTAGTCACAATGGTTTAGATTACGTAAAGTGCATCCAACGTCACTTGAAAAAATAATTTGTTGCTAATGGTAGTGATCTTACAACAATTGTTGAAACCAGTTTAAAACTGCTTTATTCAAATAGTCTTTGTTCACTCTAAATAAATAAAGTCTTCAGCAACTTTCTAGAAAATTATGTTATTTTAAAGAGGGTCAGTTCTACAAGAGCAGTTTTTTTATGCAATGCAATTGTATATGTATGCATATAACACGTAGGCATACAACTGCACAAAGTGCTTTTTTTTCTAATAACATACAAGTTAATTGTCGTAATTGTTACAACAATTCTCAGCTGTCCCTATTAAAAGTTAGAAATATTACACATTCTTTGTGGAAAATTTGTAAAAATTCAGATTTATTACAATTTGAACTCAAGTTTTAGTTGAATCTTCACTTTTAAGTATATGGCCATTCGAAATTTTGTTCAACTCACTACTATCATATGATCTCTGGCTTTATCGAAACATTTTACCAGTTGTTGAAAATGATTGCGAAGAAACGTTATTAAATTAATCCATACCATGTATCATAGTTAGTCGCAACTTTTTAGCAAATCTCAATGAAAGTCGTGATCGTATTGACCATTTTGTAATTTATAAGTCGTACTTTAATTTTTTCTATTAAAGAGAATGTATATCTGTTGTATATCTGGGTTCAGTGAATAAGTACATCGTCGAGTGGCAATATACTCAAAGGCTTATTTATTCAATGTAGTAATACAATGCGCTACCACAGGTAAGTTCTTACTCGTGTACTTGCTCGCGACATACTACTCCCAAGTACGCACTCGCTCGGCCTACCTGTCTATTCACTCCCACTGTCGTTACACACATAGCCCACACCAACACAGCTTGCTCAACAGCACAGACCCAACATTTCCCCCTGTAAAAAAATGGCTACCCTACGCTTGATACCAGTCAGGAGGTTTAACATTTCTTTTGGGTCTTAAATTTGGCGTATGCGCGTTTCCATCATTTATATTATCACTACTTATTGGCTCCGCTAAGCTCGGAACAAATTTCGCAGAAGCGGTTGACTTCGCAACTTTTTCAATTCCCATCTGTTCCTCAACAGGCACATAATAATCAAAATCTTTTCTAGGCTCAGTACATAAACATGCATTCATTTGATCAAGATATCGCACTCAACCTCGGCCATCATCCAACTGAATCTTATAATGCAATTTGCATTTATATCAATTACTTTTCCAACAAACTATTTACGTTTACCAACGTAATTTCGTACCATCACTCTTTGATTTAATATAAACTTTTTAACATTTAAATTTGTATTTACACGGATTTTATTACCTATTTCTTTAGCATCCCTAAGCAAATTCAATTTGGTACGGATCTTCCTCCCCAAAAATAGTTCCACTGGTGATTTGCCCGTTGTACAGATTGGCATGCTTCTGTATTGCATTAATATCATTCCAATATCGCTTTTGATATTTGGTACATCATTTAATTTTCGCAGCGCATTTTTAATAGTCTGAACATAACGCTCCACCTGGCCATTTCGAGCCGAATGAAAAGGTGCTGAAAACTTCTGCACAATACCTCGGTCTCTTAAATAAGCTGAGAATTTATCAGAAACAAAAGTTCTGCCAGTATCCGAAACCAAAATTTTTGGAAAGCCAAATTGTGCTAAAATCTCATCGCACTTACAAATTGTAGTTTCTGTCAACATATTTTTCACTACGTGTATTTCAGGCCATTTTGAATATGCATCAATTGATATAAAAAAAATCGAATTTAAAAATGGACCAGCAAAGTCAATGTGTACCCTTTCAAAGGGTTCTGAAACAGGCTCCCATCATGTGTTACTACCCTGGTAGAATTATTTCTAACTGACAAACATGATTTACACGAATTCACGAGTTTGTCTATATCCCCATCAACATCTGGCCACCAACAATGTCCCCTAGCTAAATTTTTCATTTTCACGATACCAAAATGACCCGTGTGCAATTCTCTCAAAATCTGAGCACGCATTTTTTCAGGAATTACAATTTCATGAGCACGCACTAACAAACCATTCTCAATTGACAATTCACTTGGATTTACATTCCAGATATCTTTTTTATTTAGAAATTTACCTGCATTCAGACTATCAATTATAAATTTGAATTTAATGTCATTATCTACAATGTTAAAAATATTAAAAACATTTATTGACAACACATTTAAAGCTTCCAAGTAAAATGTATCAACAATATCGCAACTAATATCACAGTCATTAACAGGTAATCTAGAAAGACAGTCAGCATTACAATTCTGCTCTGATTTTCTGTATTTAATAGTATATTTAAGACCACGCAAAAACAAAGCGGAATGCTGCATACGCATTGCACTGTAAGTAGGTAAAGATTTGTCCAGATTAAGAATTTGAACTAATGGACGATTATCACAAATCAAAGTAAACGTGTGTCCATATAAGTATTAATGTAATTTCTTAATTGCAAAAATAATCGCATAAGCCTCCCGATCTATCTGACTGTATTTCTGCCTCACCTTATTAAGTCTCTGAGACACAAAACAGATCGGTCTTTGTGAACCATCATTCAATACATGAGATAATACAGCACCTACACCTCTCGGGCTCGCATCAGAGGCCAGTACTAATGGCAATTTCGAATCAAAGTACATTAAACAGTTATCTTGCGTAAGAATACTTTTAACTGCATCAAACACTTTCTGACATTCATCTGTCCACTTGTACTCCTTATCATTACTCAACAAATTATACAAAGGATGTAATGTGCTCGCGATGTCTTTCATGAAACAATTATAATAGTTTATCACCCCTATAAATGAACGCAATTCTCCAACGTTTGCAGGTGGTGGTATATCAAGAACTGCTTTGAACTTTTCAGGATATTTATGTAAACCTATCTCATCAAGAACGAAGCCGCAATAAATAATTCTTTCTTCGAAGAAAGTGGATTTATCCCAATTGATTTTTATATTGTGCATGTCGAGAATTTGGAAAACCGTATGTATTAATTTAATAAATTTATTTAATGTACGTGCAGCCAACAACAAATCATCCTGGAATACTTTCACACGCTTAATTTTACCGAACAAAGACATCATCTCTTCTTGCCATATCGCGGGTGCTGCAGCAATGCCAAACATCATTTGCCACACCCTGTATAAACCGCATTGTGTATTTATCGTAAGTATGTTGGCTGTAGCCTTATCAACGGGTAATTGTAAATACGCTTGAGTACAATCAATTTTTGCGAAAAACCTACAACCAGCCAGATCAACAAGCAGCTCGTCAGTCGTCGGAAGTGGACACTCGTTTACCATTAGTTGCGAATTCACAGTAACACTATAATCTTTACAGATCCGTACGGTGCCATTGCTCTTGAGTATAAGTACGATTGGAGTAGCATAAGGTGATGAGCTAAAGCGCTCCAAAACTCCCCCCTTCTCTAAAGACTCCAAGGCTGCATTGACTAATGGTATGAGTCGAAATGGCATGCTTCTTGACTTGACGAAAACTGGCTTGGCGTCAGGCTTCATAGTTAAAGTCACAGCTCTTAATCCTAAGATTAGTGAAAAATCTTGCCGTGTCACATTCTTGTATTTATGTTTTAAATCATTAACAAACATTTATTTATTCAGCTTTTCATTCTCGCAAGTATCTTCAACCAAAAAATCGAAGTAAACAAACTTTGAGCTCCATGACTTTATAAACGCTCTAATCCATTTGCGATCACACAAAGGCATACGATTCACATCAGTTAAATACAATTTTAAATAGAACTCTACGTTCTCAAACAAAACACAAACATTTATAAAACCTCGCACACATACATTCAACTTACAATAAGTGACTAGTTGAAACGATGATTTATGAACCCTCTCTCCTGGGATTAACTGCTTGGCTCTCTCGTAAAACATAATAGAAACCGCTGCTTTCGTGTCAACCTTAAAATTAACCTCGGTGTTGTTTACATTTAGCCCTCTCACGAACTTCTCTCTATTTTGAAAATCTTCCACAGAAAATACGTTAAGTATATCAACTACCTCGACGTGAGAATCCTCTTCAATTTAATGAATTTGCCTCAGTGTATTTCTTTTCTGCATACAGATCTTCTCAAAATGTCCCTGCTTTTTACAAGCATCGCATATAATATTTTTGGGCAATGTGCAAACATTTGCTTTGTGATTTGCATTACCACAACGATAACAGAACATTTTTTTCCTTCCTTTCCATATCCTTCGTTGTGTTCAACTGCTTACTAGACTTTTTATAAATCTTCTTCTTCCCATGTACTGTATTTACCGCTGCGTGTCTGTTTTCTCTTTGTAATTGTGTAGTTTCTTTCTCACACAGCTTCGTAGCATTAGCTATTTGTAAAGCTTTCTCGAACGCTAGGTCCTCGAGCAATTGATTCTGTATTCTTTGATTACTCAGACCATAAACGAAGTGATTTCGTAATGCTTTCTGTAGAAAATCCCCAAATCCACAGCTCGCACCAAGCTTCTTCAAAGCCATAGCAAAGTCTTGTACAGACTCTCCAAGCTGCTGCTTCCTGCAATTTAACTTGAAATTTTCATTAATCTCTAACGTCACCGAGGCATATATTTCTTTTAGCTTATCGGTCAACTCCTCGTACTTCTTTGTTGACACCGTCGCATCACCAAATGTATCGTACAGCACATCGTAAGCCTTTTCTCCCACGTAATGGAGCAAGAAGGTAGCTTTCAATTTATTGTCCGTAACTTTCATGATGGCTAAAGCACCTTCGAATCTTTGCAGCCATCTCTCCCATTTTGACTCACCCGGCACAAAAACTGGTATTGTAAAATTTGCGCCAAATGTAGCCATTTTACTTGTAATTTTCTTGACTTTCTCGTCACTGTCACTTGACGGCTCTTCTTTTATCGATGTATTTTCGTACTCCACATCAATATCATTCTCTGTAGAGTTGGAAAAAAACCTCTCGAGATACTCAATTTTGTAAACGTAACTCGCACTTAACCGTCGACGAGAATTCAAACGTAACTTTTCACTTCTTTCTACCATCCTCGTTGCCAATGGTTGTATATCTGGGTTAAGTAAATAAGTACATCGTCGAGTGGCTATATACTCAAAGGCTTATTTATTCAATGTAGTAATACAATGCGCTAACACAGGTGACTTCTTACTCGTGTACTTGCTCACGACATACTACTCTCACGTACGCACTCGCTCGGCTTACCTGTCTATTCACTCACACTGTCGTTACACACATAGCCCACACCTTCACGGCTTGCTCAATAGCACAGACCCAACAGAGAATTTTCCGTCGATTAAATATTCTGGTCCACATTGGTCCATATTGGATAAGCCATATCGAGTATTAAAAAAGCATTGTTATATTTGTGATCCCAAATATCTTATTACTATCGTCAACATTATTTGTCTATATATTATCAAAATTGCAGTCGTAAATATCATTCCAAACAGTTTTACAAATATCATCAGCTTCCACGCAAATCTCTTGCAGGATGTTCAAGTTTTTTGGTACACTGAAAAATAAATCCCAAAAACAATTGAAGTAAGTGTCAGAATAATTTACTAATTTGGAGCCACCTTCAGCAAGCAGAAGTGATTTAAATTTTGTTTCCTTGAATGTTGCAGAAATTTTTTTAAAAGTTTAAGCAAAGTTATCGTGAACCAACGATTTGAGAATTTGATTGCCACTATGGCTGTAACAAGTAGCTTGCAGTAAATTTTTATGATCAGTAGTAACCACTAGCCACTTAGCTCTAACAATTTTAGAATAATTGTCGAAAACTATTGCAAAAACATTTGTTTTACAAGTTTCATTTGCTAATGCAATAGCTTTTTTAATTACTAATAATAACGTTGTGCTGTCTTCTTGCTCCATTAACATATCAAAAAAAGTTAAGAATGTCTGTGGTGTACTCACATTTCTATAAGACTAAAAACTAAACTAAATATTTTTTGATTTTTTTTCCAGCCATCAACCATCATGACGCTATCATTATCTTCAAGTTCTGGTTTTTTTCTTTTCACAATTTCTTCGTGAAGTATGCTAATGGGTTGTCAAAACCAAAAGTTCGTTGGCAAGGAGGTTTGTATTAAAGTTTGAACTATAGTAATCTATGTACAAATTTCGACAAACATGGATTCTCAACTTGTTTCAAAAGTCTATTTGCAGTGGAAAAAAATTTGGCAAGGTCAGAGTTAAGGATTCTAACTTTTTCTTTCATTTCTGGCTCATTAATTTCAAGTAAAACAGTATCTGCATTCTGTAACATACAACATTTTCTTTAATTGACACAATCAATGCTGTAGAGGTCAACGTAAATAAAGATTTATAGGAATCTTTATAATTTACAAGTATCACTTACACTTTAACATTGTATATGACTTATTTGCATTAAAAAACATACTTTTATAAGTATCGTATCATAGGAAATAATTCATATTGGAACTCGACTTATTAAAGTGGATTTGTATGTAGGGAAATAATTCGAATAAGGTAGTAATATAATTGTTACAAATTTCACCAGTAAGAGAATCATCTCACAGTACATATACACTCGTTGCATTAAATTTGTATGTTCTTTTGATTGTATTCTTTAATAATTCAATAAATAAAAGTTTACTCATCCTTAAAGGTAGTTTGGGTATTGATCGAGCTGCCTACTTTACCAATTGCCCTGTTTTTATTTGAGAACATATGCCATGGAATGATTTTTTTCATTAGAAGAATAGAATCAACGAATGAAAGAGGTTATGTTATGTAATAAGCCAGAGAAAGTTTAATGTCTCGATATCATGGTTTAAGAAGGACAGAGCGCGTAATACCTTCCTTAATATCCGGTGGACCCTAGAACTGTATATTTTATCAAATACATGAAAATAATAATTGCTCAAACATTTTAAAGTTACTTGTTTCAATTTCTCACGTATAAAAATTAAAGAGACTTAAATTAATAGACACAGTGATTTTTCCATCGTTTTAAACATTTGATTCTTAGCAGGTAACACTACTTAAATTCTTTTTCTGTCATATTTGTTTTTTAATGTCTCTTGTAAAGAACGTGTTTTTTCAACTCACATTTAGAACTGTGACAAATTAGAGTAGATTAATATTTTCTAATTAAGAACAGCGTCTAATAATAATACTGTCATATTTTTATTTATATAAAAGCAACATTTCGACTGTTTCGACAGCAATCCAGCTTTTATCAGATACTCAAACTCTTACAAAAGGGATGTTAAAATTTTTTTATTTGTATTTTTTTTTAAGAAACTACATGTAATAAAAGTTAAGTGCACAATAGTTCCTACTTTCATACGACACCTATTATCGTAAGATTACTTGCAATTACTTTTTTTTATGCTTTGTCCCAAGTGAACAATATTTTTTAAGATATTAAAATTAGGGCAATTTTCCATACCGTCTCTTCGTACTTCTTAATTTTAAATGTTGTTTGTAATGCAACGTAAGTTTATCCTCCTTAAAAATTTATCCGTCACGTGGGTACTACATATTATGTCTATTAAAACTATAGGTGGAAATCACTAAGTAACCTGTCACTTAAATACTCCATTTTTATGGTTTCAACTTAAAACACTGCATGATACTCGAAACCACCAAGTATTATTTAGATTAGATTATGCGTCGTTTATTTAACATCTAATTTAACGTCTTTCTTACCCAATTTTTAACAAATCACTCCAAGTCTAGACTTGAATTATTTTGGAAAATGTCAAGAGTGGACATTCATTTTTGTATCCAATAGGTGATTACACAATAAGCAATGCTATAAGTCTGAAAAATCAAATCCACCTCATCAAAATCTTTCATTCTCTCTAAACTTAAGCCCATGAGGTAATTATTTTTTTTTGACCTTTGGCAATGTGCAAACATTTGCTTTGTGATTTGCATTACCTCGCAACTTTTTAGCAAATCTCAATGAAATTCGTGATCGTATTGACCATTTTGTAATTTATAAGTCGTACTTTAATTTTTTCTATTAAAGAGAATGTATATCTGTTGTATATCTGGGTTCAGTGAATAAGTACATCGTCGAGTGGCAATATACTCAAAGGCTTATTTATTCAATGTAGTAATACAATGCGCTACCACAGGTAAGTTCTTACTCGTGTACTTGCTCGCGACATACTACTCCCAAGTACGCACTCGCTCGGCCTACCTGTCTATTCACTCCCACTGTCGTTACACACATAGCCCACACCAACACAGCTTGCTCAACAGCACAGACCCAACATTTCCCCCTGTAAAAAAATGGCTACCCTACGCTTGATACCAGTCAGGAGGTTTAACATTTCTTTTGGGTCTTAAATTTGGCGTATGCGCGTTTCCATCATTTATATTATCACTACTTATTGGCTCCGCTAAGCTCGGAACAAATTTCGCAGAAGCGGTTGACTTCGCAACTTTTTCAATTCCCATCTGTTCCTCAACAGGCACATAATAATCAAAATCTTTTCTAGGCTCAGTACATAAACATGCATTCATTTGATCAAGATATCGCACTCAACCTCGGCCATCATCCAACTGAATCTTATAATGCAATTTGCATTTATATCAATTACTTTTCCAACAAACTATTTACGTTTACCAACGTAATTTCGTACCATCACTCTTTGATTTAATATAAACTTTTTAACATTTAAATTTGTATTTACACGGATTTTATTACCTATTTCTTTAGCATCCCTAAGCAAATTCAATTTGGTACGGATCTTCCTCCCCAAAAATAGTTCCACTGGTGATTTGCCCGTTGTACAGATTGGCATGCTTCTGTATTGCATTAATATCATTCCAATATCGCTTTTGATATTTGGTACATCATTTAATTTTCGCAGCGCATTTTTAATAGTCTGAACATAACGCTCCACCTGGCCATTTCGAGCCGAATGAAAAGGTGCTGAAAACTTCTGNTTTCTGGAAGCTACTAAAGTTAAAAGGGCGATTATTAAATCGATTTCTTTGAAACTGCTTAAAACTAAGCAATTATAAGTAAAAATATTGTTGACTTAATACATTTGACTATTCGTATAAAATTAAAGATTAGAGTAATAAGTTATGGGTATCAACTAAAGAAAACATTTTTGTAAATACCTATAAGGAAAGATGTAAGTATACACGTTAGATACTGATTTTACCCACGTATATTCTTTTTATTCATTTAAGCAAATATACTCAACCCTTAGATATTAATTTACTTGTCTGCTTTTTAGTTAGGAGTTGATGATCATTTATTTCCATCATAAATATTCATAAATCCGTGTAATAGTCAAGAAAATCGAAGTTTCTAGAAAATATCCAAAAAGTTTGTATGGAGCCACATACAAGTTTAATTTATTTGAAAGCAGATATGAATTTGTTTAATCTTCAGATATGTAACATGATTGTCTTCTTACGAGAAACTTGACAATGTTCTTTTCTTCTCAAAGAATATTGTGTTTAGGCCTCTATAATAGTAAGATAACTAAGGCTTACAAGACTTTACTAAGGTTTACTTTAATTTTTATTGTCTGCTGATAGATCCATTCTATTTATGATAACACCGATAATAATAATGTTATATTTTTAAATAAAAAAATGATATTTTGTGTCATATTTGTAAGAATAAGCGTATTAATTTTATTCTGCTGTAATTACTTGGTTTGAAAAATTTTGCATACCGCATTACGCAATTTGGTGGCTGATTCTGATTAAAAAAATAGAACCTTATTTTTAACAAATTAAGAGTTTTTAAGAGGTTGTACGCATGTATGAATATAATGACAGTAATTTTAAACAAAATAATTAAGGAAAATTTCTATTGCAAAATTTACATGTAATTATAGCGTGTAAAATCCATAATAGAGTAAAACTGCATGCAGGGCTCAAAGATTATCAGACATTTTTTTCGAATCAAAATGATTTTGTAAAGAAAACAGTCTAAATTGCGTGATCTAGCTCAGCCTAGTACTAACTTTATGTACGAAATCACCTACGAAGTTTTTTGTCTGTAATAATTTAAACTTTAAATTTAAATTGGTTTTTTTTTAATAAAAACATATTGTATACTATAACACACTTTATTGTGAAAGAAAGTTGTGATTTTACATTAGAATAACTTACTGAAACACCAACTAAATGTAATCAAATTTTTACAAAGAATGGGAGAAATTGCAAGGTCTTAGAAACTTCTATAAATCTTAGGGGTTTGTCATATATCCTCAACTTGGCGATAAGCATACTATATAGGTACGTGCAATATAAGGATAGGCAAACAAAAATTAACTATAAGGTATGTATGTGGATATGTATATACATAATACGTACATATTCATATTCTGTCTCCTCTTCAAAAACTTCTCTGTTATTATCACATATGAGCTTTTATTTGCATTATGTTGCTCTGTAAATTTTGCAAAGTAATTATGAAGTTTACGGAGGATGTCATGACTTAGAAGAATTTAATACAAAAATGATTAAAAATAGTAAATTGAAATTCTGATAAGATGAATATTTGTATTATAATAAGACTATGCATATTATGAGAATAAAAAAAAAAATACTAGCAATTTCAACAGCAGTTAGTCCTTTTAATATAAACAATCAGAAAATGTAATGTATTGATATCATGTAGTTAAATATAAAATTATTGGCATCGTATTTTAAGAATTAAATATAATTTGTACCTCACATACTTATACAACTTACCTATGCAAATTAAAGCACTTTTATGATATCGCTTACAATATTTCATTTAACATTGGCATCTGTTACATTTGGGAGCTACTACAATGTTATTTTCATTTCTCACTTTTGTAAATCCAGTCCAGTTTATAGTTCATGCAATCATTTTATAATTTACGCTGTTAAATGATAATTTAAAAAGGTTATATAGATGGTAAAATATGTTTAAATCACATAGGGTACATATCACCCTATATGATATAGTGCTTGGGTGGGGCATTCCACATATCCCCACACAGCCTCCCACAGAGCCCCCACGGACCACCACAAATAAGCTAAAAATACGACAGTTTTTACCTTTGAATCGAGATTTCTCATTCATTCTTAAAACCCCCCACAGGCATCCCTTAGCTCCTCCACAGTCCTTCACATATTTTTTCTTGTCCACCCACAGACCCCCTACACCATTTTTCCTATAAATATTATTGTCCAATTACTTAACCCCCTTATGAGTTGCGTTGTCTTTACTAGAGTAAGTTTTAATTCTTCCAGTTAGTTTTTTAAGAATTTTATCAATTTATTAGAAGGGGTACACGTTATGCGATATAAGTATAACACTATCTATCAAACAATTGTAGATATTAGAAAATATTTGAGAACATACATCATTTGAGATCCAATTTCAAGAAATGTTTAAAGCTGTTCGTGCCCCCATTCCCAATTTCTAATAATTATCTTAAGAACTCTTTATCGTTGGAACGAATATTAATTTAAATCCTTATTCCAAATAATTTAATCAACTCCTCTTAATTTTTTTCCATCTGACTTGAATTCTAAAAATGCATTTTTTATATTATTAACATCCAAAGGAAGTCTTTAAGTTCTATGACTGGTCATTCCCTTTGGAAGCAAAATTGATGCTATGCCAGTCCGTGCCATTGACATGACTTTTTTATTTTGAGAAATAAAAAAGTAAATTAACGTTATTTATAAATTAGTTCTTCCTGACTCTCCAGGACTATCTATAGAGAAAATATCATTTTTTTGTTCACAAGTAATATGAAATATATTTTTCTGGTCATTATTCAAATTTTTATACATTGACTTCATTTACCATTGTTTGTTAAACCCATTGCAGTTGCAGTACCTATAAAAGTTTCATAAGTTATTCCTTTAAATGTTCTAATAATATAAACGATATCAAACCATTCACTTCATTTAATACCAATTGAAAAAAAAATCTTTCGTGATCTTTTGAAGGAACAATGTTTAATCTACCTGATGCAATATTTTTAATTACATTATTTCTTCTTAAGCACATTTGGAATTTATTATTAAAAGGGTACTTTGTGGAATGTTCACATACTTTCTGAATTCTGCAAAGTCATCATATTCATTTAATTTTTTCTAAGCTGTACGACTTCTACTGCAAATTAAAAAATTCTTGTAATCTCCAATCTGCTTTCATTGGACCCACATATCTAGCATCAACGTAACTATTAATTTCATTAAATATTTTTTCATCTTAGTCTTTTAATTGTTCAATTTTGATGTATGCTCTGTCACTATCTTTATGTACGTAGTAATGAATATATTTTATGTTTTAAGTAGATTCACAGAATTTAACGTTAATATGACATGTACATTTTACTAACAAAAATTTATTATGCGGTACGACTATTGAATTATGTACTTAGATTTCATCTTTTCTCCAAATTTTACAAACATGTTGTTAGGAAGTATTAATTCTTCTTTTATATTCAGGTCAACCATTCTTTTGAGATAGAGTTACGTTTGTCAAAAATTTGTGGAAATTTTTTGTACATTTTTTATCCATCATGCGAGGACTTTGTCCTGTGTAAGGTCTATGAAGCATGTGTTCAATCACTAATTTTGTGAGCTTTGTGTTTGCCAGAAGGAATTTTAGCCTGAATAATTGCATTATTTGGTTCAGGTGTAACAATTTTTTTATCAGGATACAAGGTTATTTAAATTTGTGCATGAGGTAGACCACGTTTCCAAAATTTGATGGTAAAGACGCATACAAGTACTTTACCGAACATATTGTTTTCAATGATGCCATCCGAAAGTGACATTAGTTTTAAGTAAAATAGTCTAACAATAAAGTTTGAGATATCATTTGGTGTTGTATATTTTAATAATTTTGATAACATTTACTTCAATTCTTTTCATTTAGAATTGCATGTAACTGTTGTAAATGAATCTGGTCCACCACATTTTCCTACTATAGACATCACATCTTCATGATGTTTGTGCATATATCTTGGACTTTTAATGTACGTAGATGAGAGTATAAAAAGCCATTTTCTGTATAATAATATATAAAAATTTTATTTTTTTTTTATCTATCAGAGAGTCTGTGAGAATAAGATTGTTGAATGATTAGTTTTTTGCTTTTCTTTAAGTAATTTTATAAAAAACCAGTCTTCCATCCTTAATTTTCTAAAGAAAAAAATAATTACTATGGGATCAATAAACTGAGACAGTTTACATAAGAATTTTTCTTTAGGATCATTATCAGGTAATTGTTTCGTGTATGCACAAAGATCAAAACTTTCTTATAGCCCAGTGTCTAAAACTGTAATAGCACCGCATTCTGCTGTCAACGGTTTATTGTATGTATGCTTCTGCTGGCCAGTTTTTCTTAAAAGAGTCATTTTCTAATTTGGAAGTTTTTTTACATTCGTGATGTAATGTAAATTTTTGTACTTTTTTGCTATTGGATTTTCTTTCATAATTTTTGTCAAAGTTTAGATATGTTTTTAAAGAATTTCACCATTATTTATAGATTTCAGCCTTAATCCATCATCATCATATATACATAGCTGAATATTTTTTGATTTTTCATGAAGATCCAAATTCAATGTGTTTTGCGCAACATAACAAAAATTCGACCTTAAATTTAAATATTATATGTACCCTTTCCTGTTTTTTTTATTTCTCTAGTTAACAAAGATGCAAAACTCAACACAATATTGTACTACCTAATAAGTATTCAAAAATAATCATTATTTAGAAAAAGTTCTCTTAACTCTAAATTATATTTACTTAGCGGACTAAGACAAGCTTTTCCCTTATGACAGCACGTTGAATTTTTTTTTCTTCTGTCCAAAATACTGCTGAATAATACATACACTTATAACTTATTTTACCAACGTAGGATTGACTAATAAATCATTTTTTTTATTAAGAGTACTACAAACCAATTGATTTAATTTTTATTATTTAATGTATGATTCCTTTTTTTATGTGCAGATTTCTTCTTTTTTTCTTTTTTTTTTTTTTTGATTTCATAAATGTAAGAATTTAAGGGAAAGGGGGGCAGTACGGACACTCTACCTGTAAGCAAGCTCTTGTTAATAGTACTAATCGTCAATACAAATGATGTAGGGTACTTTTTAAAGAGAAAGGTCTAGAGAACAACGTATGATAAAATTTAAATCGAATTAAGCACATAATGACACTGAAAAATAAACTACATTACACGTCTAAAAGAAGGCCAGTCTGCCCCTCTACGGGGCAGGGAGATCTCAACGTCGGACGCGATGAGCACGAAGAGTTGGGTAAAAAATTCTTTGAGGTTATAAGGTACATATTTAATTAGAAAGTCGTGAAGCCAAGTGTTGATCAATATTTTTATTAATGAAAATAATGACACATAGATTTATTTTATTTTACAACCTTTTTTTCATCTTATTTGATAATATCACTTGGATTTCGTTGAAAGATTCAATTACTCTTTGGTATTGAAATAATCACCACAAATA
>NW_019379505.1:586928-629998 GCF_000648655.2 Copidosoma floridanum | reverse complement strand
AAGTAAATTAAAATTTTCGCAAGGTTCATCAAGTGCTTTGTCAAGCTCACCAGTTTTAGATTGCACTACAAAAGTACCCAAGGGAAAAGGATTCTTAAAAATCGAATGATGTGAAATGTTATTCGGAGTTTTCTCTTGATTGACAGTAGTTAATGGCTGCCTGGGCAATACATTATCAGCAGGCATCTTTTGAGATGGATTACGGACCATCCTAGTCAATAAAATTTTAGCACAAGTTGAAAAAAAACATCCTTGGCAAACGAAAAGTTGGGTTAAAAAACCGTAAACAGTCGGCTTGACACTATAGTCGCCACTAGTCGCCGTGCTTGTCCTGCCCTTCCCGTTGATGTCTGCCCTGCCCCCTTCATGTAACTTTTTAATTTCAACATAACTTTTATTCTGCATGTCGTACAATAATAATTTGAGTAGCTGACGAAAGCTCTTGAATGGCACTTTTTACTGCAATAAAATTTGAAACCATAAATTACATGATTTTCCTCCAAAAAATGCTTACAAATTTTCGACGGCACGTATATGTCAAGTTCAAATTTTCTAATAATTCTAATTACTTAATTATTACTTTTTCAGTCGAAAAAATTTTTGAGGATTGAAGCTAAACTATTCCTTAACAAGGAAAAAAAAATCCACAGGCTGATAGTTATTCATTTGATTGTAATCTAGGGTGACAAATTTACCCGCCGAACCAACTCTGCCCCCCTCTCTCTTATAGTTTTCTTTTGATACCAGTATTTTGATTGCATAGTAACTTAAATGAACCTAAATACACACTTCCTGAAAGTGAATGTTTAATTTCGAATCGTTTGAAGAATTACGTATATAAAGTTGTGAATAACAACTGTAATATCTGCATTTATTATTTCCACAGAACTTTGTTTTTAAATTAACGTATCAAAAGTCCCTGAGTTATTCATTATTTAAACATAATTTCCTGAATTCTTCATAATTTGAAAAATTCATTTCCAACGATAGAACCATCATAAAAGTTTTATGTTTTATGACTTTTCTAACTATCATTCATATTGTTTAAGAGTAAAATATTCTTTATTATACAAAAAAAGGGAAATAATTTTAAACAATTCATCCCCGTCTATTTGATTAAAGGTTTCATCTAGTGAGTTTTTGAATCTTATTAGCTCAGTATGATCAATTATGAAGTGATCACAAAACTTTTGTTTTTGTTTTATGTTTAACGTATCACTAATTAAATTGTCTGCTTTTGATTGAATATTATTTTTATTCTTTGAGGATTTGATTTTCTAATGTTAAGACAAATTTTTTTTTGAATAATAACAATTATTTTTTATATTACATGATTCATCGGTAGTTTTTCTATTGAATTTGTTCTTTAGAGCTGTGTTATTGTTCAGAAATAAGTTTGAATTAATTTTTTTATCAATACTATTATTATTCCGATGAATTGCTTTCTGTTTTCCGAATGACTCTCGTAAGCTATTATCAATGTAATGATTTGACAAGAGTATTTTTGGGAGAAAAATAAAACTACGAGCAGATTTTATAATATTTTTTGAATTTATAAATTGTAATGTAATACGTGCATAAAGATTTTAAGTGTTTATTTCTGTACATGGTAAGAAATACTTAAGTAAACTAATTTTTACGTTTGCGATTTATCAATATTTATAAAAAAATGAAATAAAAGTTCGACAAATGAATTTTAAGTAATTAAAGATTTACCGAAGAAACTTGTTAATCTATGTTTATGTATATGTTTACATATATATACATGTGTGTCTCTCAATTATCACGTTTATTTATATCAAAGTTCCTAGTCAGATGACGTATTGTTGACTTCCAATTTATACTAATGCACTTAGTTCAAGGCTGAGTAATACTTATGTAAAATACAGTACTATCCACAAGTCTCATATATTTCATTCACAATGTTAATAAAATAAAACAAAACTGGCAATACAATTAACATTACGTTGATTGCTTTCATATTGGTAATCACACAATGTACGTGAATTAATATCCTGCTTACAAACGTAAAAATTTTTTTGTAATTAAAATTTAACAGAAAAATTATTTGCGTGGTTATTATACTATTGATTAACACTAACTTTATCCTACACTTCTATATAAGAATAGTACTACTGAGTAGAGTAGGAAAGGTGTAGTCTATAATCCTAATACTGTTTGCACGCACTCTACAGCATAGCAAACAGCAGGTGAAACAAATTTCACAATCCCACATAAGTGATGCATTTTTGATGCCCATACTAAATGCAGGGTATTTTGTGATAAGTTGTATTTCAACCCTGCCATACACACAATAAATAAATTCTTAAAAATCTTACTTGTATGGGCTTGTTATGCCAGAAAGTAAGTCAATGACTTCAAATCTTTCATCTCTCGAAAAAGTGTGACGAAAGCAGATTTTGCATGTTTCTCCAACTTCGCCTTGTCCCCCTTGCCATGTGATCTTACGCTGGTCCCCTTTGCATTACACAACACCACCCCATAATCTCACATGCATTGAATGTTGCGAGTGTTGCTTTTTTCCTTTAAAAACAAATCTTATTTAAGCATTAGGCGTACCCTAATAGCAGTGGATAGATTAATAAATAATTAGTAAACTCAAATGGTTATACTGCTAACTTCTGTTTATTATTAAACGACGTTTTGACCCGTACAAAAACAAGTTTCAAGGCCCTCATCAGGTTCAAATAAAATAATTGACCGCTCAAACGGGTCGCGTCAGGCAACGCGCTAGATGTTATAATTGCGAATACTTTTCGCGAATACTTTTTGCGAATACTGACGCGACCCGTTTCAGCGGTCAATTATTTTATTTGAACCTGATGAGGGCCTAGAAACTTGTTTCTGTACAGGCCGAAACGTCGTTCAATAATAAACAGAAGTTAGCAGTGTAACCATTTGAGTTCACTTATTATTTATCAATCTTATTTAAACTGAAGTGAAACTTTGAAGAGTTATTAATACAAGATCAGGCCTTAAAGTACTGTCTCTTGGCTAGGTTACTCTGAGCAGCCGTTGGTGCTCTGAAACAATTACGACATTTGTCATTACTGGCTTGTTTATCTTCTGCGTGGACAATGCCCGTTTTTCGAGCAAGTTCTTCACAGAATCTTCGACCGCTTGTTTCTGTACTGCCTTAAGCCTGATAAACAGATTCTCTCCATGCACGATTGAAAAGCTTTCTTTAGCTTCTACTTAGAAAAATTATTTTATTTTCAGGCTTCCACTTAAGAAGAAAAAGGCCAATCAGTTGAAGTATTTAGTGCGTGGGAGAAAATATTAGAAGGCTAAATGCATGATCTGTACTATTTGAGCCTATGTCATGAAAATGATCCTAGCTGTCCTATTCACATGTAATCCTTAATCCATGCAATATGTCAATCCCTCCAGAGACTCAAGATTTTTAAGGTAATGTTGGAGAAACGTAACAAGAGTGTTATGAGTATGAAGCTTAAGCGTGCGCTTAGTAGCCTGGGAAATTGTTTAGCGTTAAGAAGTACTGTTGCAGTCAGGCAAAATATGCTGTAGCTGGCACTTATGTTTAATCAGGATAGTGTGTTCCAGCTACTCTTCTTCTGTTACTTAAACACCATTTAGCTTCCCGCTGGGTCAATTGTCCAGCTATGGTTAGGCTATCTCAGCAATAATGTATACGTAAGGACGCTAATTACGTCAGAACAGTTATAGTAGGCAAGGAGATAAGCTCATTTCCTACTATACCTGTGAAACATGTGCATCCAAGTTTCTCAGTAGGTTGCCGTTGGTAGAGGTTAGGTAGCCTTGGAGTTTAGCCACACATATATATTGATGTAGTACTTAGAGCATGGAGTCCTCATTTCTATTACTCTAGATAAAGAGTAAACAAATATTAACTCTCCTTTCTGTTGATTCTTCTTATTTCCAAGACCATTTTATTTCTGTAAAATTAGATGTCACTCTGTAATTGTACAATACAATTCGTAAGATGAATTATACTATCAAACTAGATTTGAGATGGTCAACGAGGTATGGTGGGATATTTTAATACTTGCAGATGAGTCTTGAAGTGTAGTATACGTCCTAAATACTTTAAGGTTAATTGCTCAACACTTGTTGACGATGGCCACTGAGCTTATGTTATCAGATTTGTTCACCAATGTGCACGTCCAAGTGAGAAAGTTGTCTTAAGGTTTAACCTCAAGACAAAAGCTCTGGCATTTTGCCCAAATGGTTTGACTTCTATCTGGTTCGAATAACTTGTAATGTAGTTTGACAGGGGATCGTTAATATCTAGTTCTTCAATCAAGGCTTCTTCGAGTTTCCCTGCTTTGCTTGCAGCGTAAGGAACCAGAGTGTCTTTTATTTCCGTATCCTATTGCATTGCGATTTTAACTACACAGTTTTTTTAAGTACAGTTCTTATGCCCGAGTTGGTAAACCTAAACATAAATTGACTCTTAAAACTTATTTGAGTGAATCATCTGGCTTAAAAAAAAATAATAATAATCTAACTGCTTAAACATGATTGGCTCGAATTGAGTGATTCCATGGTTCATCATAAATGATTCTTGCGTTAAATATCTAAGTATCGATTTTTATTTTTTTCTAATTAATAGCGTCACAGTTTAAGGAGGATCGTTAATCTTATAACTTGTAGTGCACATTGCGTGGGTTTTTGATGTTGTTAAAATTATGTGGAGTATTTCTTGTTAATGATTAAGTGATTGCCTGTTATTAGTTTTTTAGTTATGCTGTTAGAGATAGATGATGAGAGTGTGCCTTCTATTTTTACTATTGCTTTAAAAATGGTATTTTTATTGAACTGCGTAGTTAGACAAGTCCAGTTATAAAAATTTAATTTTTAATGATCATAAAGCTTCGATCGTTGCGCATAACAGTTAACTAAATTTTAAGCATGCGTCTTTAATGTCAACGTATTGTAAGAAAACAAGAAAAAATAAGCAATAAAAAACCAAATCGTTATTTAGTACTATGAATTTGATTAACGTTTTTAGAGAGGAGAAGGCATCAGACATAAGAAGCCCAACTGTTTTTAAAAATTTTTTAATAATCAAATGCGCAATTAGAAAAGCAAGCTTCAGAGATGAATAGCCCGACTTATTTCATATGAAGTTGAATTATGAAATGTGTCATAAAGCAATCAAGCACTGGCGAAAAAAATCCCAACTGTTTTAAAAAATTTATTAATAACGTCATATTGCAGCCACCTAGCTCCTCCTCGAAATAATGTAAGATTTGAACATTTTAACGTAGTTTTTATTGGGCTACATTTTTCATTGTATCAGTTTCAACTATATTTCTATTGCCTTCAATCTCTGATTAGCCTCTCCTCTGCCCCCTTAACCCTCCCTCATGACTGTTTCACCTTATAACCAGATAATTCAACAAGCCTTCCTTATAAGTAAAAAAAATATTAATACTTTTAAAGAAAAACTCTTAGCACCCTCACAATTATAAAACAGTAGGTTTTCACCTCTCCTTGACTTTACGTTATTATTTCTTATTAGGTACTGCAATTGCAATGGGTTTAATAAATAATGATAAAAAAACAATGGCATTTTTAAAGAAACAATTGCTGTTATGTTTTTATATCAATTTAGACAATTTGTTGTTCTGGTTTTTAATTTCACTGAATGTTCAAGGTGATAAAATACAGAATGCAAACAAAGAATTTTTTACGGAGGGTTTGCCTAATAGTAAAAATAATTTAGCTTTTTTAAATATAAACCACATATAAGAATGAGATGATAAATCATGTTAATGCTTTAATTTGTTAGTACATTTTCATACTGTCAGTTTGCCTAATTTTTATTGAATTGAATATTTGTTTAGTCTTTTCTACCTCCCCCTCGTAACTTCATAACTCAATAACTATATAATTCAATACAATTTTAAAGACCTTGTTCCAGTAACTCTTAAGCTGCATCTCTAAGTGAGGTAAAGTTATAAAGGTTTTCATGTCATTTCTAATTGAATGACTATTTTAACTTTTGTTTCACCTGCCCCTACAATTTTTAGAAAGCCCCTGATTTCTCAACACATCGTCTTAGCAGCGCTTCAATATTCGTTCCAGCCCTCTTCAGCCACTGCTTATTTCTTTCTTAATAATTATTTTAGCACATTAGCACATCTTTACACAACTGCTGAGGGAGAGCTATGGAGCACTAGTTTTTTTCACTCAAAATTTTCAAAATATTATTAATTGTTTATTAAATATGTGTAAGAACGAAAAATTATTTTTTAATACTTCATAAATACAACGAATAAGCTTATAGAATATTTAAACTGTCGGCCTTGGTTACAGCCCTATTTACCACAAAAAGATAGAAATCGTACGTATTGAAATATCCTCCGGTCCATGTTCTTGCTTACCAAGCTCCTGTAACCCATATCTCTCTACTACCATCCTTATTTGTTTCAATATCTCATCTACTTTTACCCCTTCTATTTTCTGAGCTATTTCTTTCAGATTCAAATTTGAGCTCTTAAACTTAATTATCGGGTTCTAACCCTCCTTCTGACTCGGGTCCAATCTCATCTCTGATGTTTGGTCTGTGCAATCTTTCGCTAGGTCTATTACTCCTGCCTTCATTACTTCAAATGTTTTGTGCTTGGTGTGATCGCATTGTACGTGTATCTTTTCCTCTTCGGTGGTGCTGAACGCATGTTGATTCTTCGCGTGAAGACGTGTCCGATATGTGCCCTTTAATTTTGCTAGTACTATCGGGCACTCTTACGGTTTTTTTACAGTCTCTTCTAATATCAGCCGTATCTCACAAGGGTGGTCCTCCTCCACTTCCTGCGTCGGCTCCATTCGTGTACACACACTTACCTTTTTCAACTTCTTGCATTGTTCCACTGTCTCCCGCGCTACTGGTGCAAATCTTTTTTCGCTCGTGCTACTTGCAATGTACTCATATGATGATTGGAGATAAGCGACAACGTTCGTCATATTTAATCCCTCCTGTTCTACCGGTAACGGTGATATTCTGAGAAGGTCTAGACCCTCTGTTGTTACCAGTGGTATTTTTATATAATAGATAATTTTTCTATCAAGCGCTATCGTTGCTATCTTTGATATTTCTGCTATTTCTTCCCCCGTCGTGTTTTTTTCTCCCGGAAATCTAAGGTCCGGTCCAAATTGTTCTGCTAATATTTCTGCTCCTGTTATCACCTCTAGTGCTACTTCCGGCAGGTGTGACACGCCTCGACTCGCTAAATATATGATATCCGTCGCTGTCTCAAATTTAGTTACGAGTTTTTCGGTCAATTTTTCGAATCTTTCTACCATTCCTGATACTCTGTCGTATCCGTTGATAAGTTCCGTGAATATTTTCGATCCTTTTTCTGTTACCTTTCCTGCTTCGTCTTCAAATTTCTTTATAGCTTGGAGAACCTGCTCGTGATTACCAAACGTTGAAATCCTCATTTGTTCTTTTAAGTACCTTGTAGTGTCAGTCATGTGCGTCGGGTTTGACTTTACTAGCACCTGTCTTTTCTCCTTATCTGCCTCTGCTACTTGTCCCTAGAGTACCTGTGCCGTTTTGATCTGGTTATCATCGACTTTATGACCTACTACCGCCCTGTACGCCGTTTCCATTTTTTGTAAGGCTCCTGGGACTCTTTTAGTAGCCCGTTCTACCTGCTCTTTACATTCATCCCTCTTCCTTATAGTTACCCTACATTTCCATTTTATTTGTCAACTTGCTTGTAGAAATGCCTCTGTCTGTTGGGCCATTTGATTCCAATCTACATACCATATTATCTTTCATGTCGACGTGACTGATTAAATAGGGCCCAGATTCTCTACTAGTACCCCCGGATTTCTTTCGATTTGCTTTATCTTCCCCGGCTGTCCTCCGATTAGTGTGGTTTCACCCCCAAAATATAAAATAGTTATCCTTTTTTCCCCTTCTCACTTCCATTTATCGTAAGCTCCTAGGTCCCTAGGTTACCCTTGATTAAGGAAAGAGAGAGAAACTACGAGAGAGAGAGAAAAATTCTACCTTCCTTCTTATTTTATTTTTATTTCTTCATTTTTATTCTGTTTTAACATTCTGTGTAAATACAAATGCCCATGCCATACAATTCATTACACATATTTTTCTAATAATCATTAAATGCAATCTAGTATTAGGGCTTGACTGGTTATTAAGGTAAGTAGTGAGTGTGGCTCCGTCTTTACATTCAGAATATATTGTTGCATTTAATATTAATGTTATACTTATGTACATCTATATTTGTTACACCATGTATGTGTATATTATAAACATTAGGTACGTAATAGTCTTATTCCTTAGGAGTTTCTTTTTTCGCTAAAAATTCTGTTTTCTTTTCAACGTCGCGTGTTAGGTACATGCGGGAATGTATGTTTGCAGCGTTGTTTTTGCTGATTCTCGCGACATTTGTGTATGTATTCGTTTATTGTACCTTTGGAAGGTACCGCGTTAAATTACAGTTTGGCTCTATTTTGGTTGGGGTGACCTTGGAGGAGTAGATGATTTTATGATCACGCCTTTCCGTAGTGAGCAATAAGTCACGTGGGGACCAATACTTCACTCATTTCCCCTTACATAATAAATTATCTCCTTTCCTCCCCTTTTTTTTAATACTGTATGTATACATATATATTTATATATATACCTTATCTTTTCTTTTTCTCATGTGACAGGATTCAAGGAGGAAATGTCAAAGGGATTCTGTTGAATTTTTCTTTTCTCATTGCTGCTCTCCCGGCTGTGTACTCGCTGATTTTGTCCGGTACTCTTCCTTGTTGTTCCCTCACAAGGCAAAAAAAAATTTTACTATGACTGGTGCAAGTGCGATTTTCGATATTTTCGTGCGGTTGCCCGAGTTTCTAAGCTTTAAGAAAAAATTTGTTTTAGTTAGGTACACGGCTCATTGTTGATCCGTACGCTGATTTCGGCGTACCGAGGCCTCTGTGTGAGCAAGTGTGGTCTCACAACGTGGCCCCTTTGCCCTTGCGGCGGTACCTATATTGTGGAGGTGTTGGAACCTGTGAGGTTCGGTGCCCCTTAGGGGTACCGTTTCTCCTTGTTTTCCAGGACCACGAGGAAGCGGTGGCGTGCACGTCATTTGACGGCCGCGTGCTGAAGAAATACTGTTGAAGTCTTGAGTCCAGGGTGACTTGTACTATTGTTATCGGGTGTACTTGCCACTGGACCTTCATGGTGGTAGTAGTCGACGTGCAGTTCAACGCTGCTTTCTAGCCTCTCGACAGCCGACCGATAATCCAGGTGCAATATCAGTTGATTTACTTCTCGTCATAGTTGCCAGTTATATGCTTTTGTGAAAAAAAATTACCTTAGGTAGACGGTCCAGTGGACGGTCTGTTCGTCGCCAAGGACGTGACCGCCGATCCAGTGTTGTCTTAAAACGACTGCGTGCGCCGTTTACGGGCGGTGTTATTATCCGGGAGTGACGATGGCGGGGGCAGGATAGTCCCTGACGGCGTGCGGAAGGAGGAAGGAAGAGGGAAGAGGAAGATCTGTCCTAGTTCGCGAACTCGTGGCCCACGATATAAGTGTGATAAAAATTTTTTCTTGCAGTTACCCCTTGTTATTTCTATTTTCTGTTTCTCTATGCTCCTCTCGGCCGTACAAATATGTTACTCAAAAAGGTTTTTTTTTTTTTTTTTTTTTACATATACACATTCATATGTCTTCGAAGTGTACACTTACGTGACAATTGTATTGACATGGTTTTAAAGCTAGTTAGATAGAGCCACATGCACTTTTTACCAACGTCTCATACATCGTTTATGTAAAGAGTAACAAAGAAAATAAAAATAGAATATCACTTAATAATACACTTTATTCATTCATTACATCTTATTATTATGATATTATAATTGTTATTATTATTTTTATATTGCATGTTTCTCTCTTTCCCTTAATTTCTCAGTCGGTGCTAATTTTGAACGTTATATATTTCCTCTCGTTAAATGTCTCCTCCCGTATGCCTGTATTTAGTGAATCTTCGCGGCACTTTCAGTGGCCACGAAAGAAAAAGAGTTCTCGAGAGAAATGGTATTTATTTCCACATCTATTGCTACCCCTTATTCGTAAGTAACTATTGGGGTGGGGAGCAAGTTGCCTCTTGGTCCCTTTTACTTTCCTTCTTCAACTCTTCTTATAATCTCACCCCTCGAACACGGGGATTTCAATTCACAAGCTTTTTTTATTTTGTCCACATGTGAGACCCGTATTCATTTATTTCTCTGTAACTTCACATTATGGTTCCTGTAATCTATGCCGACTATTTTGTAAGGTCCCTCGTATTGGTCATCAAATTTTCCTTTAGGTGGCTATTTTAGTACATACACCATCTCACCTTCCATAAAAAAATTCGTGTTCAGTGCCCTATCATTATCGTACTTTGATCTGTATTTGTTCTGTGTTTGGGTCATTGCTGCCAATGATCGTAATTGCGCGAGTGTCCCTGTTATTTGCAGCAGTAACTTTGTATATGTTTGACCCACCTCTAGCTTCTTAAAGCTTGATGGAAGTTTTGCCTGTTGACCAAATATAAACTCGTAGGGTGTGTAGCCTGTACTCTCGTGTTCCGACGTATTGTAAGCGAGCATACACAACGACAATAGTTCGTCCTATTTTTTGGTCTCACTAATGTAGGTTTTTAAGTATTTTGTAAGAACGTGGTGCATGCGGTCAATTGCCCCGTTACTCTGAGGATGAAATTCCGTGCTCCCAAGTTCTTCAATTTTGAATAATCGCGTAAACTCGTCCATCGTTTTGTTCATAAAATGCATTCCTCGGTCTGATGATAATTTTTCTGGCGCTCCAAAGTATTCTAAAAATTTATTCATTAAGGCTCTCACCGTTTCTTTAGCTGTTACTCTTTGTACCGGTATTAATACAATAAACTTGGTTAGCCAATCCTGTATTGACAGGATATATGTATAGCCGTTTGATAAAGGCTTATTAATTGGTTCGTAATAGTCAATCGAGATTCTTTCAAACGGTGTGCTGGGCGTATCTGTAACGAGCATAGCTTGCTTTGTTTGTACGCGCACTAGTTTCTTAGTCTGACATGAATTGCATCCAAGTATAAATTGCCTTACATCGGCCCTCATGTTCCTCCAAAAATAGTACCTTGCTATCTTATTGTAGGTTTTATTCATTCCTTTATGACCCCCGATTGTTGATTCGTGATACTCCTTAATAACCTTATATCTTTGATCCACTAGTGGTATAACTAAGGTGTTCAGGCGAAAGGTCGCTGCGACCTTGAGGTTTTTGAAAGTTTCCTCAAATTGTTCCACAAAGTAGATCCATTGGCTCATGTTAAATATTGCCAAGTCACGTATCACGCCTATAGACTTTATTTTATTTATCATTACTAGTGCCTTGAGTGACGTAATGCACTTCTTAATGTCCGATTTTAGCGCCGTATCTTCAAAATGCGATTTAATATACATTCGCATTACCGCGACCTTTCTCACATTTGCTCTCATGACGTTACCAACCATCTTTTTTTCATTATTTAGAGCTATTGGATCTATGTATACGCGCTCATTTAGGGCATCTATTGTTTCCGTATCAGGCACGCTTTCTGTTACTCTCGCGAATACTAGGTTATCTAGATAATGAAATGGGTGATCCTTTGCCCGATACATTCTTTGGAATGGCTGTATGTCTGTTTCTTTTCCCGGTAGCCACAATGGTTTTTCATGTGGTAACCGTGTCCTGCATACTCTGTACTTTTTTAGCTGTGGGAGGTTTGATAATACTTTTCTTTGAAGGTCTGCTTCCTCTGGTTCGCTTTCCGACTCTAGTTCGGCCTTGTTTAAACCAGCCCCTACTTCGCTCTCATTGTTAAGTAAGTCTGAGCTACTTGAAGAGCCGGGGGGTGGTGGTGGATCAGGTGGGGGCGTGTCCCCATCTTCATAAACGTCCTTATTCATGGAGTCACTTTTATTACGCTCTATTTTTTCAACTCCTTCCTCTTTTTCTTTCCATAATTCGTTTACTTCAAGTTTCCAATTTATGTTGGCGCCCGATTCGTCACTAACCCGCGATTCCCTTTCTACCGGGCTTTATTTCTCCTCGCTATGCCAGGTTGCGGCAACGAGTGGCCTGAAGTGATTGTTGAGGAGATGCAAGTGTACATATTCCTCATTGGCATTAATCGTGAGACTTTCGAAAATTTCACACTTTTTTCCCCTCTTAGTGCCCTGTAGATGTATAGAAATATTTTTCCTGAACTCTTGATCGAACAAAAACATGCAATAATCATAACTATATTCTGTATTGGACTGCAGGATTTTTTCTACCTCCTCCGAGTCAACACATATATTTTTCCACTTCAAACATTGTAGTACATCGCGGAGTTCTCGCACCGTCAATTGTAATTCACAGAAAAAAATAAGAGAGTCGCATAAGCCATTACCTGGTATTTCTACCGGAAGTTCTTTGATAAGTTTTAAATTTTTATTCGATTTCATGCAGTTTTGTTCTAAATTCCGTTTGGCTACATTTCCGCCTTGTGTTTTATTTTCAAGCCTATTACCTTCATCGGTATAATCGTCCGTTACACCTTTTATTCTTTTATTCCACGATGGACTTTCATTTATCTGTGGTGATCCACGCGGGGTATTTTCCTCGCTAAAAAAATCTCTCTCTATCCCCTGAACCCGTTCTCTCCTTCGAAGGCTGTTGAGATATGTTTGTATCATTATCTGTACTTTCCATCGGATCGCTCCGAAGTCGGTTGGTGATGGTATCGAATTCCCAAGCATCTATTCTGATTCCCGGCTTGCCTTTAAAGTCTCGGCGCTTTACATCTAGTCTAACTTTCGCTTGAAAGTTATCTATTGAGTTATTAAGTAACGCTCTGATTTTTTGTTTAATTTCGTCCTTTTTTCTGGACTTTCTTTTGTCTGTGTACCCCGTCGTGATTCATTTATTTGCTTCTCGTTTAAACTCTCACTAGACGGTCTGCTTTGTACCCCTTCCTTTGGCGTTGGTTGGTCCCCTTTGACCGTACTGAGTACTTTCTGTTGCTGCTTGTTACTCTCTTGGAGCACACTTTGCGCGTGAGCTAAGGCCTATTGGACATTCTCCTTCTCTCCTTTATTCGCATTTCTGCTAGACATACCTGCGTCCAAACTCATCACCTCTATGGTATCTAGAGGGTCAAGCATTCTTTCTCCCTTTCTGATCAACTCAGTAACCAGGCCTTTCTGTGCCTGCTGGTGTCCTCCGTGCTTATCATTACTCGCATTTATGACTATAATCTCTGTATCTACAGTTTTTCCTTCCTCTTTACCTTTCTTATTTGCATGGCTAGCTGCGGCAAGTTGGAATCTCCAATGTTTTACCGGCTCAGATGTTCCTTTTAAAGCCACTGGTGAGTCACAGTTCGCTATGATAATCTCCTTCGACACAGTTTCTATTTGTGGTGTTACTGAAAAATTTGGTGGGTGCCTATGCAGCGTATCCAGTTATCTTTTGCGATTTTTTCGTTGCATCTTCGGTTGTATTTCTAGTTCTAAATTTGGTGTGCTTGTCATTCCCACCCCTTTTTTAAAATTTATTTCTTTGCACATGTAAGCTAATTTATCCTTAGTCAGACCCTGTGATAGGATTTGTTCTTCACCATTGTTTAAGGATCCTATTTAAATATTTTTCCCCTTATTCTCTTCTGCAATCTGTACTATCTGTTTACATGGCCTGCATCTTTTCCCTTATTTCTTACGTCGTTCTGCTCCTTTACTCTCTATATTTTCACTCGCCTCTGGCCACTCTGATTCTAAATCTGCTTCGCTGTGTTCATTGACCGTCAACTTATCTGAGTTATTCGTCTTGCGAGGCTTTTTCCTTTCTACCTTTTTGTTCGACTCGTCTGAATCAAATATTTCTGTCTGCCATTTCTTATCCTTTCTTGTTATGTTTCTCTCTCTTCTTGTCAGCATTTTGAACATTCGTGCGGGTGGCGCATTTATGTCACCATGACCATCTCTCTCCTGCTCTTCAGCAAGTTCATATAACTCTCGTCGCGGTAGTTCAAGATTTTTCCCTCCATCCTCTATAATCGGATTTCGAAACAGTGCGTCCCGTGCCTTATTGGCTATTCCTGGTTTATAAGCAACGTCAAATTCATAGCCCCTTTATTCAGCTTTAAGCCTATTAAATCTTATATCTGGCTTCTTTGATGAGTGAAAATGTTTAAGAGGCTCATGGTCCGTAACCACTGTAAACTTTCTGCCAAATAAATAGGGTTTAAACTGCTCTTTTGCATGTATCGTTGCGAGCAATTCTTCATCGTACGTAGGGTATCGAATTTCGCTGCCCTTTAGGCATCTAGAGGCATACTCGCACGAATTGTGTTTTCCTATTTCTCCCTGACTCAATATTGCCCCAATAGCATAGTCAGATGCATCCGTTGTCACCACAAATGGTCTTTTTCGATCAGGTGCTTGAAGTACAGGCTCACTGCAAATTGCATTTACGAGCGTTTTGAATGCTTCTTCATGCTGCTCTTCCCATTTAAACTCTGTACCTTTCTTCAGAAGCTTCAACAGCGGTAAAGCAGTTTTAGCGTATCCTTTAATAAATCTTCTATAATATCCAATAAATCCAAGTAATTGTTTAATTTTCTTTGCATTTGTAGGCCTTGGATATTTTCTTGCAACCTCGATTTTCTTTGGATCCGTTTTTATTTTACCATTTCCTACAATATGGCCTAACACTTTTGCTTCACGTTTTAGGAACTGGCACTTCTTTGGCTCAATTGTAAGATTTGCCCTCGACAATCGCTGTAACAATCTTATAAAGCGTTTGCGATGTTCTTTAAGATTTGACGCGAACACCATTATATCGTCTAAATATACCTCTACCTCGTGGCCCTGCAGCTCTGCCATTGCAAGCGTTATTACTCTTAAAAACGTATTCAGAGAGTCCGTGCAACCCATTGGCATTCTTTTGTACTGGTAATGTCCATCTGGTCCCAAAAACACTGTTTTATGAGCATCGTCTTCATGTCTTTGGACTTGAAAAAATCCCTGCTTCAAGTCTACCACTGTAATATAGCGTGCCGTCGCCAGATGTTCCAGTATATCACTCTGGAAGGGAAGTGGATGACAACTGCTTACTGTTATCTCGTTGAGTTATCTAAAATCCGTTACTACCCGCCAGTGCTTTTCGCCATCTGGTCCTGCGTTTTTTGTTACGACCCACATGTTTGAGCTGTACGGTGACTCTAAAGGCTCTGTTATGCCTTGTTCGGGTAATTTCTTAATTTCAACTTTCATTTGCTCTCTCACAGCTGGCGGATATCCATACCACTTTGTTACTATCGGTCTATCCGTAGTCGCGTTTGTTTTATGTTTGAAAAGATTTGTCGCTCTTAGGTGTTCCCCGTCGAGTCCAAAAACGTACGGGTCAACCTCTATAAGCCCTCGCACATGTTTTTTTCTCTTTTTCGTTGCACCGCGATATGTCGACTAAATCCATTATTTTATTGACTGGCGCTTTCCTGCAACTAAGAACGTCTATTTTAATGTTTTCCTCAAGTATTTGAGTATTCTCGTTGTCACGGCCGTCCTTGTCACAACCCTCGTTTCCCACGATATTTTTTTTCGAACATGTGCTGCTGGCGTCGTTTCTTATCTCATTGCCTAGTTTTTCATTCTCTTCAGGGTTTTTTAGTTTCTCTAAACACATGTACAAATGCTCTTTCTAATGCTTCTACGTCATCTTCATTGACGTCCAATGAGTCAGCTTTCTTCGTCGTCTCACACTCTAAAAGGTCCACCACTGGGACTGGTACATTTATTATTTCATTTAATATATTTAATCATTCGGCATACACCCTACCATTATTGTTCGTTGCGATAAAATTACCGAAAAAAATACCCTCTGTAAGCTTTTGTAGTGGGACCCAGCACACTTTAATTTTCCTGTGCGACTCTATTATATACGCATATACAACTAGCCTCGTTTTTGGCACAATTTAAAAACTTTCTGATTCTCGTAGCGGAATTCTTCTTTCATTCAACTTAAGTGTGTTGTCTTCGGCATTTATCTCACCGTTATACAACTTAAAAATATCCCATCCTACGATTCCTTCCACTTCTATGGGAAAGTCATGGAGGACTGCGTGTAGGGTACACATGAAGTTTTCTAGGGATAATCTTATAGATCCCAAAGTTGGGTGAGCTCCGTGCGTTACGCCTTTTATTTTTAATTCTTTCCTACCATTTACCGCTACTCCAATGTCGAGATAATTATCTTTAATTATTAAAATTTCCGCGCTAGTATCGGCATAAAATGTCGCACCTTTGTTTATATAAGGGCTTTTTAGAATTACTGTGAATAGTGTATCCTATTATCGATAAATTTATTTTCACTGTGCATGATAGCTGCTGCTCATCTTTTTTTCAGCCTTAGAATTTTTACGCGTTGCGGCATAAGTTTCCGATACTTTATGCTTGTCATTATCCATACCCTCCTCTAACACTTCTAACTTCCTCTCAGAAATTTTTTCATTTATTTCTTTGTTATGCCCGACGATTGGGGATCACGTCAAACATCCTGCCAGTTTAAATGCCCGGTTTTTGAGGTGTATACCGTTGCACTTTGTCTATTAAGATTGTCTCTCCTATAATCATCCTGATTATCCTAATTATCCTGATTATCCTGATTGGAGTATTGGTTATTTTGCCTGTCCCGATAATCGTCCTTCCTGTGGTCATATCTATTATAATTATGACCTACTTTTCTGTCATTGTAACTATTTCCATCATAATTATTACTGTTATTATTATTATTACAATAATTATTACTATCGTAGTTATTTTTTTTTCCTGGTAGCGATTCCCTTGGTTGTAAGCCTTTTACCATTATTCCCTTGTTGTCGATCAAAATTCCTATTGTTTCCATTCCGACAGTGATAGTCATTATACGCCACTTTCCTATCATACCATCCTTTTTCTTCTATTGTTTTTTTTTTGGTTCTTCATCAACGTTAGGATTTTTTATTATTCCTTTTTTTGCATCTTGCCACAATTTTTCCATCCGCTAGTAGAATGGGCGCCGTGCTCTCGAAAATACGAACAGTACTTTACATCAGCCACACCATCGCACTCGTCCATATTTGACTTCCACACGGGTGCGTCGCTACCGATAAGGCCCACCATGGCATCATACCGTCTTTTGGCGTTATTTACTCTAAATCTGCTCTATTGCACTATCATTAAGCGGTGGAGACTTAATTCATCATCTACAGTAATGGCGGCTTTAAAAGTCTCCTCTAGCGTTTTTGGTTGGAACCCTGCGACGTTCCAGTTATACGGTGCCTTTAATCCGTACAGAAAGTGCCTCACTGCTTCATCGTCTAATCTCTTTTTCGACGCATCTTTTTCGGCCCACATCAAGTATGGATTTGCCTCATGTGCCATCATGATCCTATTGTGTAATCGCTGGACTTGCCCGCAATATTGCATAATTAATTCGTTATTCCACCGCGTGACAGTTTTAAGCTCAACTGCAAGTGTCTCTACTCCTCCCATTTGATTGAATCTTCATGATAGAGCCGACAGAAACTTGTCAATTGAATTAAATAAATATAATCGCGTGCAGAACTGATCGTCCGCTTTGCCCCGCAATTTATTTCTCAAAAGTCCTATGGAATATTTTTTATACTAGGCAGGTATTGTTCCCTTTATCATCCTAACCATTTTCTCAAATATGGGAAACTGCACGGGGTCTCCATTATACAGTGGTATACCATTTACTAAGTTATTTAGGTAGCCTAATATATTAAGATTCAAGCCTAAGGCTTACGGTACCCCTGTTTGTTGCCTATTACTAGGAGAAAATTGCATGGTTTGATGCTGAGGGTTATCTCGTATGTTACTTTGTGTCCTTTGAAAAATTGTGACTGATTATTTATCGGCCGCTCGGTTGGTCGGTCAAATGCAGGAAAAAGGTATTCTGTATTAGTATACACGTCATGATAATTTTCTTCGTATCCAAACCTCAGCCTATCTGTCCTATTGTTTAATGTATAGTAGTTATAATTTTTGTCATTTGAATGCAGAGGTGGCCAACCGCAGAATGGTACAAAAGGTTGTTGACTGTTTGTATTTTCTTGTTCTCGCCGTTTGGTATACTTTTCCTGCCAACTCGTTTTGCCTAGCCCTTCCACGCCTAATTGATCACGTTTTCTGTCTACCCCTATGTTCTCCTTAATCGCATTGTCTTTTAATTCTGATTTTTCTGGCGCAATTTCCAACATCTCTACTTCTGCTGTTTCATTCGTTGGCTCTGCTAATGTTGTATTAGCATTTTTCTTAAATGAAATTCTTGGTTTTATATTTTTAAATATCTTTAACATAAGAACTTGATTTTTCTTATCCATTTTCTCATAGAGTGCATACGATTTGGGGTCGTGTTTAAGCATAACCGTTATTGTATCTGAATCTTCCTGTGTCATGGAAAAAGTTTCGTTTAAACCATCCCTACCGTTATCAATCTCTTCCCCAATTCTGTATTTCTATTTTACTGGCTTTTTAAACGAGCGGAACTAGCCGTATTCGGGTAAAGTATTATTTTATTTTGTACGTCGTTTCCCTAGCTAAAAAACCTGAGGGACAATAAGTATATATATTTGGGAGGATAAAAAGAATTATTACTTACTCTGACAAAAGGCACAAGACGATGAGCGCCAATATACTCCAATTCATCCTCTTTACGATGGTTCCTTTCGAAACTGGATGTTCACTCTTTTCCTTCCTTACTCAATAGCAGCTACAGGTGACTGCCTTGAATTTTCTGCGCCTGTTGTTGCACTGCACTATGTGTGCTTCCCGATTGTTGCCCGAAAATTCCGAAATATCACGAGTAAAAAAAGAAATTTTTATTTCGCGACAAATCCTACCCCACACCTAGCACCAAAACTGTTACGTGGGACTCTAAAGGTTCGGGGTGCCTAATAACAATGCGGCAGTTAAACTCAATCAATCACTTTATTGCTTTATTCCTTGAGGGAAGGCGCTTTACGATCCCGAGTTACTTATTGCCACTATCCTTTTTCTAGTCCCGACGTTCTAGAGCCCTGTGGCCACTGCTCCGGGCCTTTCTATGCTCTTTCTTCTCCCACTTGTGCTCCTTTCTTATCCTTCCTTATACCAACAGCTAAGGCCCATCCCACGTAGTATGTTCCATACTGTACGTGACATCTGTAAAAACATTTTAATATTTATAATAAAAAAAAAATCGAAAATCACTAAATAAGAAATTTTCTTCGTTTTTATTAAATATAGAACAAGATAAAATAGATTTGCTAACAATACCATATGAATTTGAAACGAACGACATTACCAGTAAAATTTTTGACGAGTAAAATATTTTTTCCATAAGCTGAATTATTTTAAAATAAACAGTAAATAAGAATGGTTCTCAGGATATAGAGTTATCCTAGATACAAAGACTATTCGTTTTTTGTTTTCACCTGTAATGATTTTACTTTCCATATTATACTTAAATAGTTTTGCTATGCATAAGCGAGTTTCTTACGTTATTCGTCTCTTATACTTAAATTTCTTAGTAAGATAACTTCTAAATTTATTTTACTTTTTGATTATAAGGTGATAAGCCTTTATAAATTGCATTTAAAAATTCTACTTAAAAATTGATTTTTATGTTTTCATCAGATTCATCTTTTTATTTTGCTGTTGCATAATTAATAGTTAAGTATGATGTATTAGTTCCTTTCGTACTCTTTAGCATTTTATTGTTTAATAATTGAGTGTACTTATTATGTGAATTACATAAGAAACATTTTCATTGATTTTGGCTTTTTGTATGACAATAAGTATGTTACAGGGCAAAAGTTCGGAATCTGTGAAATTATATTAAAAAAACTTTTATCTTACCATAGCCAATTATATAGAGCTTTATCCCAATGCACAAGCCCATAGTATATTTTCATTGAAAATGATTTGAAAGATGAGTTGATGATAAAGCGTTTTGTCTGGCTGAGAATTTTTAATTCTGACAAAATATTAATGATAAATTCCGACGTCGTCATCATACCTTTGTATCAAACATAAGTGGATACAAAAAAGTATTAGTAACATAAAACTATGTATTATATAGCCCACTATAGCTTAAAAATAATAATTTTTTTTTTTTAATGCAAGATTTTAAATGTAATTATTGCATTTTTAAATTAAAAGATTACTCTTTAGTAATTGAACATATAAGAACTCATACAAAAGAAAGTAATACATGTCAACATTGCGAAAAAATAATCAAACGTAGAAAGAATTTCATAAAGCACTCAAAAAAGCACAAATTAAAAAAATCAATTCACGTGACACCTGTAACAACAGTTACAAAAAGAGTTGATCACTCAAAAAGGCACCACTTAAAGCACGAAGCAGTCATCAATAAAAATATTTGTTGACAATGTGGAAAAGGATTTTTAAGAAAGGATGTTCTAAGAAGACATTTAAACTTACACGGAATTAAATTTGTAATTGATTGAGTGGATGCATCTAACTGTTTTGAAATTTTAACAAACATGTATCATTTAAATGCCCTTATTGATTTAAATCGTCATTTGCTTTGTAAAAACATGGTCTTGGTTTTTAAGTCATTTTAAAATAAAATAAAATTCATAACGTGTAAAGATTTTGTTATTTACAAGTGTAATATATAAAAGGTTATAAAGGGGTAGAGAGTGGATTGGGCAAGAGAAAAAGGGTAGGACAGCGTGGGGAAGGGTGACGCAGCGTGAAAAAAAAATCTTAGAGAATAGTGAAAACAACTATATATAATATAGGAATACATCTTTTCATATTGTACAGTGGTTTTAAGGGAATTAAGCCTCTAACCCCCATCTATTGCCCTCTAACTATCACCCATCCCCCACTCATCTCTCTCAAATTTCCTTGTTAATCGTTTGTTTTCTTACTGTTTTAATAATTTATTACGTCCCTCGCCATCCCCTTCTATGCACTATGCAGCCCCCATGCATCCCCAACCCATCCCCCACTTTTTTCCCTCCATCCGCCACCCTTCACTGCAGTTAAATCACTCCTTGGAAGTTTAAGGGTATGATTGCATTTTATTGGGGTGTTGATTTAATTGCGCCAGTCTATTTAAGCGTAGAAGATGATACATTTTGAAGAAGATTTTACGTTGTATGACACTGTATAAGATATATTATTAAGAAGTCTTAAAATTTCATGACACTAAGATTATTCATAATAATATCCTGCAGCAGAAGAAAAAATTAATAAATTTGTTTCAATAAATTTATACACTTTAACCTTACAAATTGTGATTTTTTATGTCTTTTTTAATTTTTGAATCTGGAAAATCCTTTTTCATATTTTGTAAAAATTTGTTTAGTTTCACATTAACAGTTAATTTTTATATGTCTATTTGAATTTACGATGGTTCCTTTCGAAACTGGATGTTCACTNCTGTTTTTTGAAATTCTTAGAAGACTAAATGTGCTATTTATAAGTTAGCATCAAAGATAAAAAGCCTAACTGATTTTTGGTAAAATTAAAAAATAAAATATGTCTTGAAAAAATCAAGCATTGACGAAGAAAGTAACATTTTTTTACAAATATTGCTTAATAACATAGTATATCCTTGTGTAAGCAAGCATTGGCAATACAATTTGGAGAATCGCTTATGAATACATTTTCTTTTTTTTTTTGATAAACAAGTATTAGTGATTGAAAACTTAGCAAATGCTAGATGTTCTGTAACAACGTTTTATATTTTTGAGTGAGCAAGCATTCACAGTAAGAAAGCTTAGTAAATTTTAGTAAAATTTTTTTAAAAATTAATTTGTTTTAAAAGCAATTATTCAAGATTTAAGACCATTTGTTAATTTACAAATTACGGATAACAACATAAATTATAAAGCGATTGTAGATAGACAGAAATTTTTTTTTTTATAATTAAAATGTTTCGGACCAGACAATATTTTGTATTTCAAATTTATTTTTAGCTTCAACTTAAATAAAAATATTACTTGGATTTTTACATCTCGAAAGGGCAAAATGTTACTGTCCATAAGAAAATAGAGGTTTTCTAATGTAAAATTCTACAGAATAAAATCTGTGACCTTGAGATTTGTTAACAGTAATCGAAAATGCTAATACAAAGGGAAATTGTTTCCTATATAAAGTAAAAGAAAGTGATAATGAACTACTTTTACGTAATGCTATTTTTGTACAAAATCTTTTCATTCTTGTTTGTCACCTGTAATTATTTCTGCTTTTGAATAATGTTTAAATTGTTTTATTATTTTTAATCTTGTACCATTACAAAGACCGTTGGAAATACATAAGTCTCGTATTATCATCGCTATGGCATAATTTTGAAGTCTTATTTGTGTGGTGAAAGTCCGTTTTAAATGTTATTTAAAAATTCTATTGGAAAGTTTCTGTTAATATTATCGTCTGTTTCATTAACTCCTTCATGAGTAGCATGGTCTATGCAGTAATAAGTCATTGTCTCTTCTTTCATGTTTCCTAAAATTGAATTGTTAAAAAAATTAGTGTATTCATAATGGGGCGTTAATATTATATGATTTATCAAAAAACTATTAACATAACTGAAAATTATCAAGCAGACATTGTGTGTTTTTCATTGTTAAGGTATTTTTAAACGATTCATTTTTCCATTACCAATATCCAATAAAAACGACGAAAATTTTTTGTTAGTTTTATTACCATATTTAATTTCAAGTAGATTTTGATGAAGATCACCTTCTAAAATAAGTAATTTGTTTCCAAACGGTGTGCTTGTATGACGCCAATCTCGTAGAATTCTGTCAAGTATCTCTAAAGCTTTATTTTGTATCATAGAAGATTCATCTCAAATCATGACATCAACCTCGCGTAATTTTTTGTTATCGGATTCTAATTCTAAAAAAGTACTTTTGATTGAATTTAAATCTCATGGTAATCTCAAAGTTCTATGGCTCGTCATTCCTTGTGGTAATAAGATCGAGGCTTTACCTGTCCAAGCGATAGATAAAATTTTTGTTTTAACAGAAATAAAATGATATATTAATAATTAATACAAGAAAGTCTTCTAAGATCCACCAGTACCGTCAATAAAAAAAATTTTGTTGTTAAATCTAGTAACTTTTTTACAAATAAGTTTTTGATTATTATTAACTTTGAAAAACATTTCATGAAATTTTGTTTTGTAAATTTACCTTTTAATTTTGTCATTAACAGTATTTTCTAATTTGTGGGTGGTTGGTTCTGGTAAACTAAAATTGACACAAGATTTTTCATTAGAATTGAAGATTATATTAAAATGTCAAAAAGCTGTGTTTTCGTTACGTTTACAATCTTCAACGAAAAATTTTGTATACTTCAGCCAAACTGTATTTCCTTGAAAGTTTTCAGATATAATAAGTCGTGCAAAAAATTTGAATAATTAAAATGGCAATATCAAATTACTAGCTTCTTCGAAAATATTGTCAATTTGTGAAGTATTTTCTACTTATCCCATAGTAATAGCTGTTTCTTTAAATGTATTACAAATAATATTACCAAAAGTTTTTAAATCGGAAGATGATATTTTACGTTTAACTTTGTTTAGCATTAGTTTTAAGTTATACCTCTCTTGGTCTTTTAGAGAAACGACATTTATCATACCTATGGTAATATTTTTTGTAAATTTTTTCGTCTTTTGTATTCTTTTATTTTACTGTCAAATATGTAATAATCTCGAATATTAACGTACTTTATACATTTTGCGAAATCTTCTGTTTTGTTTACATCGAACCATGTTGTCTGAATGCTGCTTCCATGGGACGTATTGACTTGTTTCATAATTTACTTTAGGAATTTCAGATTTTTTTTTCTAATTTACAAAAAGCCCTGTTACTACTACCTTTAAAAATGTAATTGAAAATGTTTTTAATACTTTACATACAACCACATCATTCTACATCCATGCGACAATTGTATTTATTTTATAAGTATTTTAATAACAGGAATTTTCATGTAACTGTTTTTAATTTTATAAGTATGATTACCGCTTGTATTATTTTGTATTCAGGATAACCATCTTTTGTAAAGGATCGTGAGATTTTCAATTGATAAATATTGTGAATCTTATTTTAAATTGATTTTTCTAATCTTTTTCACCAAAAAACTGTTATAGTTATGATTTTTAATATTAATAAAAGAATATTTTAATTCTTATTTTACACACACATGTACATTCTGCTATCACAAAAAAGTCTTTATAATATAGTTTCCATCTCTGAATACTTTAACTCTAAGTCTATGTTGTATTGACCATGTAATAAAACATATTTATACGAAACTATATGTTGTGTGTATATTTAACATTATTGGAAAGATTGGTAAAATCATCAAGAAAAGTTGAAGAAACTTAGTTGAAAAATTTTACAGAGATAAAGAGATAACTTGTTAGTTGTACTCAATTATATAACAAGTCCATTATTTCGTAGATTAAGTTAATATAATTCTTAAGGGGTTGGCACGCAGGGGCAGAGCTTCACTAATACACATATATGCACAAACACACACACATCTTTACATAAGGTGGCTGATAAGGACTTTACGTGCTCTTAGAATATATACTAATACGATTGAAAAGTTATGAGGACAGTCCGCATAAGTACAATTTTGTCCTCGTAATGACCTTTTTTTGCATAATAAAGTCCTTACAAGTCACCATTGATATTATATGAATATATATATAAATGAATGGTGACTTATGTGGACATTGATATGTAAAAAAAAGTTATTATGAGGACAAAATCGTACTTATGCTGACCGTCATAACTTTTCAATGTTATAAGAATATATTCTAAAAGTACGTAAAGTCCTCATAAGTCACCTTTCATAAAGATACTTACATATGCGTGTATGCGTAAGAGACAGAGAGTGTGTGTGTATGTAAGTGTGTGTGTGTCGGTGGGTGGTTGTGGGGGTGTGTGGGTGTATGTGTAGAAAAGGTGACTTATGCCAAAAATTTCATTTATGTGGGGGAAAAGAACTATGTAAACATGTAGGAATTATGCGGACGTGCGCGTGATTCTACCGTGTTATTAACATAAGTCTTTAAAGCACGTAGATTCTGAATAAGTCACCTTTCCTAAGCATATATATAAATAAGTTTTCAATTGTTGCCATTTTACGGCGTTACAATTAAAAGGAAGTACTATTTTTTATGACTTGTAGTGCTAATTGCGTGGAACCTCGATATTGTTGTAGTTGTGTGGATAAATTTTTCGTATTTATTTAGTGCTTGGCCGTGATCAGCTCTTTAATTTTGCTGTAAAGGACCAAAAACATCAGTGTGCCTAGTATCTTTGCAATGGCTTATCTATTTGTATTTGTAGAGAGCTGCATAGTTAGAGAAGTCAACTTCTAAGTTTTTAATTTTTTAATTATCATGAAATTTCGGTCATCGCACTGACCAACTAATTAAAACTAAAACATACGTTTTTATTGTTATAGTATAATGAGACTAAAATTTAAAATAACACGTTAAAATGGGCAATAGAAAGCCGAATCGTTGTTCGTTATTCTTCGTATCAAAAATGTTACTAGAGGCAAGTAAAAATTGGTGATAATAAGCCCTACTGTTTTTTGAAATTCTTAGAAGACTAAATGTGCTATTTATAAGTTAGCATCAAAGATAAAAAGCCTAACTGATTTTTGGTAAAATTAAAAAATAAAATATGTCTTGAAAAAATCAAGCATTGACGAAGAAAGTAACATTTTTTTACAAATATTGCTTAATAACATAGTATATCCTTGTGTAAGCAAGCATTGGCAATACAATTTGGAGAATCGCTTATGAATACATTTTCTTTTTTTTTTTGATAAACAAGTATTAGTGATTGAAAACTTAGCAAATGCTAGATGTTCTGTAACAACGTTTTATATTTTTGAGTGAGCAAGCATTCACAGTAAGAAAGCTTAGTAAATTTTAGTAAAATTTTTTTAAAAATTAATTTGTTTTAAAAGCAATTATTCAAGATTTAAGACCCAACTGACTTTTAGTATTTTTTATTAATAAAATATGTTCTTAGGCAAAAACTTTTTTGCTATCACTAACCCTACTGTTTTTTAGTAACTGTAACTAACAGAAAGTGCACTAAAGCGATCATGTATCAGTGACTCATGAGCCAGTAATTTTGATGTCAATTCAACAACGCAAAATATTCTGTGGTATTTAAGTGTTAGCATTTAAAACCCAACAGATTTTCTTTCTTTTTTTTTTATACATTATTAAATGTCCACTTATTTAGCATTAACAATTTGGGGACTAACTTTTATCAGTACTTTTTAATAATAAGATGGGAGCTACGGCAAATAAGCATTAATATTTATACACCTTACTGTGTTGAGTACTATCGATTGATTAAACTGGCTCTTAGCCAAGCAAGCATCAGTGATAAAAAATCTTACTGCTTGCTCGTATAGTTAAATAATTAAATGTCCTGTTAGGTGTGCAAGTATCGGTGATAAGAAACTTTAAGTTCCAGGATAAGTTTTTGGATAAATTTATCACTGGTATAACAAGCAATTTTTGTAAATCGTATCTATCTTCAGTTAAAAGGCTTAAACATAGATAAAGGTACTGTTCTAATCACTCTTAGTCCATCGATGTTTTTTACTTATAATAAATATTTTTTTAATCATATCTCAAAAAGTCAAAAATTATAAGTTTGAAGGAATTTACAACCGAAAAAATCAATTTTCTATCGTACTCTGTTAGAATTAAATAGTGTTAGGTGAGCAATTATAAGCAATTTTATAACATCTTTATTTAATTATTATTATTAAAGAACATATTTTTTTCTGAGGTAAGCCATACAATTCATAAGAAATCGTACTGCATTAAATACTTTATTTGGATTAACTACTTTAATAGGTAAATATGCATTGACAATTAGTAACCTAAGGGTGTTCAACAAAAATTGATTAGTAAAATGTACCCCTAGAAAAGCGAGCGTATGTGGTTAGAAAGTCAAATGTTTCTTTGTATTTGTAAACGAAATCATTTGTTGGGTGATAAAGCATCTGCGATTATTAACTTTACTATTAAAGGATTATAAGTTAATAGAATCTGCTTTAAGGGAAGCAACTATCGGTGATTATAAAATTTGTTGTTTTAAGGTTGTATCTATTTATATTTTTACTTCGTAAGCAACCTAGTTTTGACAACCAGAAGACTCTCTGTTCTTATTTTATTTTAAAATTAAATTCTTCTTCAGCTAAACTAGAATAAGTAACAAGAATCCTTAATGTTTTTCAGTTCTATTATCTTATATAATGTGCCCTTAGTAAAAAAAGTGTTTTTGTTTCGTGATTCTACCCATTTTTTTCATCACACACCAACTAAATGTGTATATTTTCGAATAAGCATACACTAGCTATGTAAAGCTAAATACTTTTTAAGACTGTTTGTTTATAAAATTTATTCAAGCTGATTGATTGATTGCAATTAGAGATCTTACATTTCTTTTACTAGTGTTTATGGATAAGTTCTTGTCTTAGGCACACAGGCCTTCGTAATAAGAACCCAACTGTTTTTTAGTATAGGAAAAAAAAAAAACGTTTACTTAGAGGTGCAAGCATTGGTGAGGAGGAGCCTAACTATTTTGAGTTTTCTTTTTACTTAAAAAACCCACTTGGGCAACAATGGGCAACAAGTTATCTCTGTGTAGATAAGGATTATCAACAAATGAAATATAGTTTTAGAAAGGTACCAGTGATACAAGACATTTAAATGCCAATTTCTAAAGAAAAGAAGCACGAGAGTAATGTTAACGCTTAATTTCGTATAATTTAATTAAATCATAATTTGAAGAACACCTCTTGAAATTAATATTTTTTGCATTTTTATGCAGAAATTATTCTAAATAGGTTTTTATTTATATAGAAGGTACATCTATAGGGTCTTTTTAATAGTTAGGATACTTATGGACACTGCTTACTTGCCAATGGGAACATTTTCTGATTAAAGAATACTAAAAATCGGTTACGTTTTTTTATTGTCAGTGCTTTTTCTTCTTAAGTCACATTTAATTAACAAATAAGTATACTGAAAAATAGCTTGGTTTCTTGTCGCAAATTTATGCTCTCTGATCCTGGCTTGCCTAAGGGCACACTTTACGTATAAATATCACTAAACCATAGTTTGATCTCTTATTACTGTTGCAAGCTTAAAAGAAACATTTTGTTTAAAATAAAAAACTAAAAACAGTTAGGTATTCTTTACCATTGCTCTTTTGATTCAGGACACTTACTGCTCATTATTACTGGAAAAAAGTACAATCACTTGTCGCTATTGCTCAATCGCCTAATGGAACATTTAGTTCATAGATAGTACTAAGGAGTTTATAGATTTTTAATCAACACTTATTGATCACCTACTGTCAAACAAAAGTAACTTATATTCTTCCTAAATAGTCAGGCTTCTCGAAGCCATTTTTCACTTATCCGAGAAAATATTTTGTTAACAACTATTAAGTTTTGTTAAATACGCTCAAGTAACTAATCGTCAATGTATATTTGCCTGTGTAGAAAGTTCATTTAAATATAGTATAAAATGCTGTATTATTTCTTATTAACTATGCTTATCCATTTAAAAAAAAATTTATCCTTCAAGAGTAATAATTAAATAAAAATGTGATTCAAAGTGCCTATGCTTGCTTACCTAATGACAATTTTATTCTAGTAAGGTATGATAGAAAACTGACTTTTTTGCTTGTTAATTTCTTTACATTATATTTTTTGACTTATAAAAATACAACTAAAACATTATTAAGTATCGTAAAAAAATATAGATTTACTAACAGTGCTCAAAACAGTTAATTTATCTATATCTAAGCATTAATACTCAATGATAGACAGTTAGGACTGTAGGACATATGTTGGGTTTTAATCACTAACACTTTATAACCTTTAATTATTTTTGGTTGTTATTTTGACATTTAAATTGTTGGTTAACAAGTCACTAATACTTAATTGCCTAAATGTACATTCTATTATTTATTATAACTAGAAGATAGTAGGGTTTGTGATCATTAGTAAGGTTTTGCGTAAGTATCCATTTTATTCAGAAATAATACTAAAAGTCAGTTGGGTCTTGTATCCTGAAAGCTGGCTTATTAAAAAAATGAATTTGTGAAAAAATAACAATCTCAAGTAGTAAAATTGCTCATTAGTTCTTCATGCTTGCCCAAGTATGTATTTGATCTTCATACCTTATAGAAAAATAGTAAAATTTCCGATTCAGAATGCTTAATCACCTTAAATCGCATTTTTTACTTTCTTACTATAAATGTTTGCTCAACTAAGAATGTATGAAGTTGTAATAACACATTTAACTTTAGCTTGGTTTTTAATCACCGATGTTTGTTAACCTCAGAAAAAGGGTTAATAAACGTTTTTATGGCTGATGCTTGTTTACGCATAGATATATTACGTGATTAAGCAATGTTTGAATAGAGTTAAAATTGTCTTCACCAATTCTTAATTTCCTTAATGCACAATTTGTTATTTAACTTTACTTAAAATCAGTTGATTTTTCTATTTTTAATAACTGCTTTTCTAATGGCATATTTAATCTTTCAATAATTTAAAAAAACACTAGAGCTTCTTATCGCTGATGTATACTTGCCTCTGATGATATTTTTTATATACTTCATACTAAACAACAGCTTAGTTTTTTATTGCTTATTTTTGCTAACTTGTTAAAATATATAGTTGTTTTATTAAATATACTTAAACATTCAAAACGCATATATTGATTGTAACTGATTGTCCAGTGGAACCACTAAAATTTTATAATCATTAAAAAATAAGTGTTGGAATCTAGAATTCTTTTCCTACGTAGCTCTGTACAAATGCAAATTAATGAGATATTGTAAAGGTAGAAGGCACCCTCTCATTTTCTGTCCTTAACAGCATGTCTATGAAACTGATAACGACCCAGCACTGAATAATTAACAAGAAATACTCTACGAACTAAATAATTAACAAGAAATACGATTCATAGAGATTTAAAAATATTCATAGAAATATAATTCACTGAATAATTAACAAGAAATACGACTTCAACAACACCAAGGTCCCACGCAATTTGCACCAGAAGTTATTAAATTAACAAACTGCTTCAACTGTGACACCATTCAATGATATAAATAAAGATGTATATACTTCTTACGCAAAAATAAATTGTAATTAACCGTAGAATTACTCAATTAAAGCCAATTAAGTTGAAACATTCAGATTTTTAGCATTCCTTTTTTTTAAATGCTTGGTCCAAACACATTGTTCAAATAAATTCATCTTTAGGCTTACAAGCTCTTTTATTCAAATCCTATCTACTTAAACTTCATATGAGATAGCTTAACGCGATAAAATGAGAAAAAAACTGCTTTATTTTTTAACAACGCAAGCAAAGCAGTGAACCCCAAAAAAGCCTTGATTGGAGAACTAGCCATTAGTGATCCCCTACTGAACTGCATAGGAAGATGTTAAAACTACATAAAATGTCAAGCGTTTGGGCAAACAATTAAAGCTTCGGGCAAGAAATCAAAGCTTTTGTCTTGAGGACAAACCTGGAAACAACTCTCTTGCTTGGACGTACACATCGGTAGACAACTCTGATAAGATATACCCAGTGGCCATTGTCAATAAGTGTTGAATAATTAGCCTGAAACTTCTTAGGACGTTTACTCGACCTTAAGACACACCTGTGCACGTTGAGCTGTCTCATTATATCTCGTTAACCATTTAAAATTCAATAAAGAGTAAGCAAGCATTTAATCTTCTTTTATTTTATCTGTTATATTCCCAAAATCATCCAATTTTTAAAGTTAAGTGTGGCTCCACAATGTTACAATAAAATTTGTAAGATAACTCGTACCAGCCAACTAGAGTAACGGGCACGAGGATTTCACGCTCTAAGTTCTACCGCAATATATGTGTGGCTAAACTCCAAGGCTACCTGACCCCTACCGATGGTTACCTACTGGAAAGCTTGGACGCATATATTTAACTGGCATCGAAGGAAAAGAGATCACCTCTTTGTCTACAACGACTGTTTTAACATTATCATCGTCCGTAGGTATAGATTATTGCTGAGATAGCCCAAGTCTAGCTAAATAACAGACCCACCAGAAACCTTGGAAGTATATACGTGACAGAAGCAGTGTAGCTGGGAAACACTATTGTAATTGAACATAAGTGCCAGCCACAGCACATTTTATCCGATTCAAACAGTACTCCTTAAGTCCAAAAAATTTCTCAGGCTATTTAGCGCAAAAGTAGACTTAAAATTAATAAAACCATTGTTAGATCCCTTCAGCGTAACATAAAAAATTTGGAGTCTTCGAAGAAATCACCATATTGCATGAATTAAAGATTACATGCAAATTAAACAACAAGGATAATTTTCATGATATAAGCACAAATAGTGCACAGCAATCCTTCATTTTTTTTATATTTACTTCAGCACATTAAATACTTTAACTGATTCACCTTTTTCCCTAAGTGGACGTCCTAGAACTGTCAAAAAAATGTCTATGTGCAATGAACGTCCTGAAGGGACATTCACTGGCATGTACTACTATGCTATTGAATAAAGTGACACTACAGGAGGGTTTTTCTTAATTTTTGAGAAACAAATATATCTTAGACATTAAATATGAACTAGGAATAAGTGTGTGAGCGTATATAAGAAATATGATCCTGACGTTACAGATGTTATCAGCGCAGGTAGTAAGGAAGTTGTTTTGAAACTATTGGAAGATGCGGTGAAATTGCATGTTCTTATTCTAGCCTGCCTCCATGTTGTTAATATTTTATTGTGCTGTCATGCATTTTGTAAAATTGTTTAATTATTAAATATAAAAATATTTATTAAAACCACACCTAACATATATAGGTATACTTATTCTAAAGATAATTGCACCACATTGGTACTTAGTATCGTTTCATGGAAGATATATTTATTTCTATAATTATATTATCTGCATATAATTTTTTTCTATAAAGTGTAAAATAATAACAGGATAAAAGAAAGTATATTGTTTTTGTTAAACATTGTTAGTCAAGTTTTGTGTTATTCAATTTTGCGTTATTCAACTACCTTTTGAGCTGCTATTTTGGATGCATCTATAATATTTCTATTCGACAGCTATTTCTTGAAGCACGTAATCATTGCTAGACTTTTTAAAGCCTTGCATGTCTGCAATGTATTCTATTATATCCTTTTTTCTATATAAAAACCTTAAATTATTATTTGGATTGTTCATGATTCTGACAATTAGAAAATTATAATTTATTAGTTGATAACCTTCCTGTTAAATTTTTCAGCCAAGATTCTTTATTTCTGTCATCATTACCATCCTCGGTTAAAAGTTTATGATATTAAACATCAGTAGTGGATTTGCTACTGGTTGGTGTATGAGCCATGTTGATCACTAAATATCTTCTTTAGCAAGTTGATTTTTTTATCTTAAAGGAATTTTCAACATTATTGATCTATTGATTTTTGCCTAGCTTCTTTTTCTTTTTATTCTTCAGCATGTCTCGCCTCAAATTTTTTCCACTCTTCTTGCCTTCGCCTATTCTCTTTTTTTTCTATAATCCAACTGCTCTGACCTTTTTCCATGGTGGTTAACAGATTAATGAAATTGTAGTGTCATGCATTGGGTTTAATAGCCTCACTTAAGTATTTTGACATCTCTACTCATGAACCTGTACTAAACGATACGATCATTAGAAATTAAGCAGTAAGCTGATGTATTATTAGTAAAATTGTCTTAAGATTCGAATTCTAATGGTACATCTACGGGAGCATTCTTTAACGACTCATTTTGTTTAGAACAGTCAGGGACAATCAAAGGTACAGCATGTTGAAATTGATATTTGCTTCATAAAGGTGAGCGATCTTTACCATAATATGAGTTCTGAAAGTTTGCGTGCATGTCATATAACAATGCAAAAGGATTGTGTGTTATATTAATATTGAGATCCTCATAAGGATAACGTTGTGAATTTAAATACAATTTTAAATGTTTTATATTACAATGATCAAACTAGCTAGCATTAATACCTCTCTGATCTTTACGATTTGTCTGAAAAGCTAGTATGACGTAGCGTGGCTTTTCCAACTGATTGGACGTCTCGGCCGTCCATATATGTTTCGATGTTGTAGGTAAAAGTAGATATCCATAAAGCTTCCAAGTTCGATAGCTCATAAATACAAATTTATCTTTTTGCAAATAATTAAGTAGACGAATTTTATGTGCATCTGACATTACAACGTAAGGTATGAGCCATTCTAATTTTAATATTAATATCTTAAAGTCTTTCCAAGTAGCCACTCCATTAGGTTCTGCAGCAGAAATTCAACTTTGTAAAACTGCATTCAAATGATTTAAAGATCTTGTGAGTATAAGGTCATGCTTTACATTAACAACTATTTTTCGATAGTCTTCAGCAAAACTAAAAATCATACTAAGAGGAATTAAAAGATCAAAGTAACCATTATAATTTGTTAGATTAAGTTTATTTAAAGTATCAAGCCAACTACCATTTTCAGTTAATACGTCTTGATCAATATTGAGCGTTAGCCAGTTTTTGATGAGTTGTCGAACCTATATTTTCACACTTGTCTATCATTACTCATAACGTTAATCTCATATTTTATTTCTTTAAATAGATAGGGGATAGCATTGTTTACTAATTTAGTATTTGCAGCCGTCGTAGTACCATCTGCTTTGACTACCCTTCCATGATTATGTAAAGAACTGCGGGTTAGTAGCAGGCATAGGTCTTTATGTTGAATTGATATACGAATTTTATCACTATTATTGTATGTTTATAATGCTTACGGTTTATGAGCATGAATTTCATAGTGCGAGATGGACTTATTAAACGCAACGGAGACTGAATGCTTAAAATGTCATCTTCCTTCAAGGTAAAAAATTTGAACGTTGGTTCACACCTTTTATTTTTAAGCCAAGACTTTTAAGTAAATGTATGTTTTGATTTGTCAATTTTTGTTGCTTCGGTTGTCCTTTGTAACGTCTCGACGATTTGAAAGCTTGCCGTTGACTAACTGCAGAGGTACATGCCAAGCTGTTTTTATACTTTTTGTGACTATAAGTGATACCTTTTACGATGAAGGTTTAATGTGTAATCTGATCTTGATGACTTCTCCACGAAAATTAGTTAAATTACCATATTGATCAACTATGCGTACTTGTAAGTTATCTATGACTCGTTCAATTACATGTAAGTAGATTATTTGTGAAAGAACATTAACAGCTTCATATCCTGGTGGTACTGCAGGAAAAAATTCATAAATTATATGTACTTTTTTCTGTTTATATAAGCTCCACTAGTGATTCTGCACTCAACTCGTAATGCGATAATCTTGAAAATGGATACAGGTAAATCAGAGTCATGACTTAAGTTATCTTATAGTATTCGTTCCGTAAATTTTAGTAGTCGCCCTATAAAATTTTTTGATCTTAAATCAATATTACGACTACACCTGAGAACATTACAAAGCGTTTTATTATTTAGCTTGATACTGATACTTATATCTTTTGGTTGTAACTCATTGACTAAAAATGACTGAATATCTTTAATTTTATAACTTCCAGTAGGAATAACTACCACTTGATCATGCAAGTAAGATTAATTGTTATTTACGTAAATATTAGGAATTAAATTTAATGTTAGGAGTTATACTAAACCATTAACATATTTTTGTTTCAGTGATGATTCAATAGGTGGCAAATATTGCGCTTCTAGGATAGAAGAAATACCAGACAAACTAAGTATTTAAATTTTTTCCATGACGATCAATGTGAGACTGATATTTTTTTTACTATTTTAAGTGCTTATATATGTTTTGACAAAAACCTTAAGCACAAATGACCGCAGTTGTAAAAGTAAAATTTTTGATATTGTTTGTGATTATACTGAGCTGTATCAACACCCAAATTCAACATCAAATCAATAGGTGGCTGCAAATATTTAAAACTGTCCTGATAAACAACATTCTGGCCATATTTTTAAAACAACACCCAGTAAGTTCCAGGTCCATTCTTGTCGTCAAGATTTACTACAGCAGTTTCACGATACCATAGCCCATCATTGGGTACGTCGTTTTGCATAAATACTCTACAAAAAAAAGAAATTTTTAAAATCTTAGAAAATTTTTTTAAATCTTAATTTGTTAAGGCTTTTGGAAATAGTTTTACTTTACTAGAGTTTTTATTTTTTATTTCTTCAGACCCTTACCAAATGACTTCAAATATTCTCCCAACCCAATTTTATGAGGCTTTAGATAGTATTACGTCGGCGCAGTGTATTGTTTAAGCCTAAGCTTTTGCTTAATAACTTGGACCTCGCCCTTGGCACGTAGATGGGACGTGGGGCGAAAGGGAAGTTATTTTTCTATTGAAGTATTCAAAAGGGAGCGAGGACAGTTGTTTTGATTAAATCGATACGGTTGTCGAGCAATAATGCAATGCACTCGTTTGCGGCGTGCCTCGGATTTATCGAGAATACCTGGTGTGGTGTGTAGAACCGTATCCCGCTCGCGATCTAGAGATTACCAGTACCATAACGAGCAAAGGTAGTTACACTATAGAGGTTACGCAAGGGGGCAAAATGGTTTAAGTTCGGGACCGGTCTAGGATCCACCAGTACCTTTCGGAGTAAATGTGATTGACCTAGACCTTACGTGAGGACTAATTTGTCTATTTAATCTCGTAACGTGTTATTTACCGATACTGAATTTCAAACTCTAACAAAAACACGTCCACGTTTGAAACTGAGAGAAAAAAGAGAAAAAAGACTTTTACTTTAGTATTACAATTTAACTTACTTTTATTTCTGGTTTAAAATATACAGCGGAGCGAGCCAGCACAGGGTGTCTGAGATCGAAGATTCGAAACAGCACTCGTGGAGGACCGTGAGATAGCAGAGGTGGACTCTAGCTACCTGGTCAACCGTTGGAAGGTGAAATTAAACTGTGACTGTACCTCGCAGTAGACTGGGTTGTAGTAGAGGCGGACTTTTACTACTCAGTCTACTGTGAAGAGCTATCATCGAGCCGAGTCAAGTCGAGTTGAACTCCGAACTGCAAACTGATTTTCCACTGGGCCTCTGGGCCTTTTTATTGAGAGAAGAGGACCTTGGTCACGCACTGGCTCGAAAAACGCAGGAAAACTTGCCAGGGGAAAATTTTGAAGAAAAGACAATAGCCGAAAATCTCATTGGCTAGAAACTAATCTAGTTTAGCCACTCAGAAATTGGCACATCCCACATCTGGCTTGTTCTCCTCTATGCGTCAAGAGAAGGAAAGGTGATTCACTTACCCATGCCCTTCCTTTCTCTTTTACATCAAAAAGTTACAAGATTTTATCATATTCTAATATTAACGTTAAGATGTGGTATTATTATTATAAACAAAAAGTAAACATTGTTTACCCATTTAATCGAGCCCAATGCAAAAAGAGCGGTGAAAATCGCTTAATGTTTAGGTTTCATTGAATAGATGTTCAGTACCTCGTGGTTATAATAATAGTCTTAGTAGTAGTTAATTTTAAATATTAATAACTATAATGATTGCTAGATTTTCCGATAGTTACACCTGTACACGTGAGCATTGATCAGACTAATAAGTAATCATGAATGATTAATTAACAACAGCGGTTTCTGTGGTTCAAACAGGTATATCAGTAGTGGGGTGCTCGTCGCTAACTATTATATTGTTAACTTGCTTAGGTTTATCGATGGTTTCCATTCATTGTTAGTTGTCAATGTATTTTGAAATATTAGTAGCGTTTGGTAAACTACGGTTTTCTCTGCATGTCGTAGGAGAGGAAGTCAGCTCAGGGTGCCCTGGGGAATTGGAAATTCCGTTATCGGTGTTGGGAGCAGGAGTGTGGACTCTCTCTCGACATCTATGTGTCAGGAAAAGGGAAAGTGTCAGGACTTTCCCGTTTTCTTTTACATTTGAAACAGTGATAGTTTTTAACAAGATGACAATTTAGGCTATTGCAGTATGTTTATGAAATTGTTAACGTGATACAAAAGGGTTGTACAGTAAACCATGAGCCTGCAAACATGAATGGTAAAAATTGGATGATTCTTTGACAGTCAATAAGATTGCTTCCGTAGGTTTATGTAATATTGTTGCTGACCAATGGTGTAGCGTGTACAGGTTGTATTAGCCATATTTAATAATTCTAGCAGTTGTTAATATTCTCGCTTAGTCTATGGGTCTTGGATCTATATATACTGATATCTTATATTGAACCTCAGTGCAGCTGTTCCTAGTTAACCTTTTGCATATGTTAGTTCTTTAGAGTTATTTTATTATCTTACGCTTTAAAAAATATTTTATTTGATTCCTTTCCAGTCATCATGGGCCAGCGTGGATGTACGTGAGTCATGCATTGGCGTAGTACCTTAGCTACAAGTAATCTTGTATTCACCTTTTTTCAAATGCACATTGGCCCCTGTGTTAAGTGTTCTATAATCGGCACAGAAAGTTTTGAAGCAAGGAAAAAAAAAATTAATGTGGATACCCTGATGTTACAATAGAGACCTTTTCCTAACGAAATAGCTTCCATAGTTTTACTATGTCTTTGATTTTCTTCAAGTTGTTTTTTTGCAGACTTAGCCGCGTTAACGCTCTTCATAATTCCTGCAATACCATTTGCCGAAGCGTCACTTGCACTCAAGCCAACAAATAAAGAAATCAGAGGTAAAGCTCCACCAATTTGGGCAGGAATGCAAAAAATGCGGGGATTTTGAAATTATTTTCACCACCACACATTGTAACAGCATTGCGAGCAAGTTTTAACGCACTACTGGTTACTTTACAAGCATTTTTGCTCTTAGTATTCATTTAATGCGAGGTAGCCTTAATAATTGTGTTCGTAGTAATTTTAGTTTTTTTTTCATACTGCATTTCTTTTTTGAACATCTTTTCTTTTTCTTTTTCTGTTACAAACCCATACCTAATTTACTCTTAAGCTTCATTGCACCTGTTACCAGAACAGTAGCTGTTTTTTCACCAGTACTCGAATCTGAAGCCTTAACTCTTTGCCAAGCTGACTTAGCTAAAGTTTTATCTACTCTGTTTCTAGCCTTCAGATCGTATTGATTTTTCGAATAAGCTATATCATGCTCTTTGCACGCCGCATCCAGAGGATTTACTCCAAGATTACCTCTAGCGAGGCGTTCCGTAAGCTTAGTACCTGTACCACAGTACTGATGACCTGGCACATAAACTTCAACTGGTAAAGAATTTATAATTTTATTAACCAGACCATATCCTTGCTTACAATACATGATCGTTCTACTTTGAAGGTTGGACTCTGACTGAGTATAGCGAAAAAAATATGTTTTCTTATACTCATCAGATCAGCTGCAATATAGCCATAGTATACCATAAAAATGCTATAGAATAAAGGGCAGTATTATTTTATCCCACAGTCAAGTTGTAACTATTACGTTATACAGCACATACATAAATTTAAAGAACAGTTTGTTACATTGCAAGTTCCAAATTTTAATGCTATTGTAAAACAAGAAAAGCGTCTAAATCGACATGGTAAGCTCCTTTCAGATAGTATTCGTGCTGTATTTCGAGGTTCATCTAACTGTGGTAAAACCAATAGCTTATTAGTATTAATAGTAAATCCTAACAGACTGAAATTTTAAAATATATACATATATTCAAAGTCATTGAATCAACCCAAATACAAATTTTTAAAAGAGCTATGAAAACCTATAGATGGTGTGAAGTACTTATCTTCCAGTGAACGCGAAGCAGTAGTCTCACCAGATGATGCCTTACCAAATTCTATTATGATTTTTGATGATACAGCTTGTGAAAAACAAGATTATGTAAAAGCCTTTTTCTGCACAAAAAGACATACAAATGTAGACTGCTTCTATCTTTGTCAGTCATATGCTCACGTACCAAAACATCTTGTGAGAGACAACGTAAATTTTTTAACTTTATTTTGTCAGGATGAAGTTAATTTCAGACATGTGTATAATGATCATATTAATGCAGATATGCCACATATTAAATTTAAAGAGTTATGCTCTAGCTGTTGGAATGATGATCGATTTAAATTTGTTGTTATAAACAAGGATGTACAGATAAAAAATGGTCTATAAATAATAGGTTTTGACAATTTTGCTTTACATATAAGAGATACATAGCAAAAATTTGTAGTCCAATGAAAGCCATTAAATCATCAATATGTATGAAGGAGAAAAGGACTTAATTAATTAGTAAAGGCAAGAGAGGCCGTGGAAAAAAGTACAGACAGTTAAAGTTTGAAAAAGAAAAAGTTAAAAAAGTCCTAGGCGAACCTCTTAAACCAATAACAGATCCTTTACAGAAAATTGTTTCTACAACCATGAAAAATGGAAGAAATTCATCTGTAATATGTAACTACTTAAATAACGATAAAAATAAAAATGTTACGAAAGCAAAAACTAAAGAACCACCCAACGATGATAATAGCACGGTGTTAGAGTCTGCTGCTAGTGAAAGTGATGATAATGTGAATGAAGATACTAATGAAATAAATAGGACTATTCAATATATGTCTAATAATGTTGAAATCAATGAAAACTTATCGAGGAACTCATATTTGCGAATGCTTAATAATGATCAAAAAAAGTAATTATCCTCGTCGAAAATTTGACGTGCGTGCCTTAGATCAGATTTGGTAAGTGGACCTTGTCGAGATACAGCCTTACGCTAGTAAAAACAAAGGTTACAGGTATGTACTTACTGTAATAAATGTTTTTCAAAGTTTGCATGGGCTGTACCGATAAAAAAAAAACAGGTGAAATAGTGTCAACAGTGATGCAGTCTATATTAGAGGACGAAAGGGTACCAGTAAACTTGCAAACTGATTATGGCAAGGAATGCTACAATTTTAAGTCTCGAAATCTGATGCAAAAATACAAAATAAACTTATACTTATTAAACAGCAACCTTAAAGCATCTTTATGCAATCGATTTAATTGTTCTTTGAAAGACCTTATGTTAATACAATTTAGCTTACAAGGCAACCACAGATGGTTTCACGTTTTACGAACGTTGATTGAATTATATAATAATAGAGAACATGAAACAATTAGTAATAAACCAAAAGATGTTACTACTGAAAACGAGATTTAAGTCCTGACAAAATTAAAAAAAAAATGCAAGCTAGCAGCAAACCAAAACAAAAATTCAGAGTTAGTGATAAAGTACGTGTGAGTAAAATAAAACAAGTATTTGAAAAAGGCTATGTATAAAGGCTTTATTTTATTAGGAGTATACTCCTTATTGGTCAACAGAATCATTTACAAATATTTATGTAGCAGGAACAAATCCAACTACTTATCGTCTTAAAGATTATCGAGATAAACCTATTTCCAGTGGTTTTTCTGAGCAGGAACTGCAAGAAACAAAAATCCTGATATTTACCTGGTCGAAAAAGTTCTTCGAAGACGTGGACAGAAAGTTTTCGTAAGGTGGTTGGGTTTCAACAACATTTACAATAGGTAGATTGATAAGTATAAGTTATAAAAAAATCTTTTTTCCATTTTATATAATAAGTAAAAAATATTTTTCACGTAATCGATTAAATAAATTATTAAAATAAAACTTTTTCAATTTAAAAAAAATGTGTTAAGAAATTTTTTTGAATATGATGTATTAAATTCAATATTATATTGAGAAAAAAGTCGTGCTTACTGTAACAGGAAGTGTATGTGAGAAATAAATACTTCAAATTTGAAAGAAATTGTCATTTTATTTACTTATTCTTAATCATAAGAAAATACAATATGTTTTTTATTGAACATTAAAAATAATCTAAGCTTATTAACAGCATCTAGCTGTTCGTCATAAAAGTTATTATTACCATACAGATATATGAATAGTAAAAATTTATATTTATATATGGCATATTTTAAATGGTAAAAAGATTTGAAAATCGTCAGCTAACTCACCTACTACCGGTAGCCGATGTCTAGTGTTGACCTTTCTCAGTTTGGCCACCATATATTTTTTATGAGGAATCATGTCGGAAATTTTTTTAGCGATTTTATTTTTGTTAGCGATGTTATTAAGTTGTGCAAGATCCATTCGTAACATTTTTCGAAAATAATTTTTATTTTAGCTGTTCAAATTTTTTCTTTTTTTTTAAGAAAAAGATTGAAAAAAATCATGCTACCCTGTGAAAAGTCTAGGCTTTTTACTTAGTGTAAGGTTGTCAGAAACAACTACTGATGGCAAGAGAGGCTCCAGTAGTCTTTTCAGTCTAGTCCTATTTGAACCTCTGGCTGGCAATATAATGAGCTCTGCTGACTGTGACACTTCTTTATATGAAGCCTTTTCACTGTGGCTTGCTCCTCCACTGCAACTTTCCTCTCTACTTTGGATGACTTTAGATGAGCAGTCTTCTTTTTTCCTGTTTCTTTATTCTAATAAGCTGTTTCGATCCCTACTTTTTTATTTTTAATCAAATTAGCTGTCTTCCCTTCTTCTAGCTCCTTACCTTGTTACTAATCCCCTCTCAACAATGCTGTAATGACCCTATGGTAGGGTGTCTGTAGAACCAGGTTAGATATAGTGTTTGTCATCATGCGCACTGAGCATAATTTTAGTTTCTTCTTCAGTAAAGAGCTAATGATGTCGTGACCTGATATTTTTTTGCTCTCGAGTCATACACGTATTTTCGCACAAGCACTTGATGTAATCATCAAAGTTTATAAGAGCATTTACTACTGATCTCTTGACTCCCTTGGCTTTCTTCAATGGCTTTTGGTCTTAAATCCTTACACTTTAAGTTTTGCTCCTTATTCCTACGCATTTCCACATGACTTTTCCATTGCACTCATCCTTCATAAGGCCAACAGTTTTTTTATTACTACGAGGCATGATAAAATAATTATTGATAGGATAAACCTATGTATCAAGTTCTATAATATTTTCACGCATCACATTGTCGACATTAGAATTTGATATTTCATACAGAAGACTGTTGGTGTCTGTGTATGAAAGTTTGCATTGATCTGCCATTTGACTTTTCATAAAGTAATAATAAAATTGATATACAAGCGTCTTAGATGGGTCCAAGGCACTCAATTCAACATACATAGGCTTCTTGATGCTCATTTTAGAGCGTAATAACTGTATGGCTAATTGCTCATCAAGTACGTCACAGCTGTGAAAATTTGGTTGAGCAATACAACACTCAGCACTGTAATGCCTTTTCCATTTATTAATAAGCTTGACATTTTTACGTTTGCGCTTATTCTTCATCGTTTTTCCATACACAGCATTATTAAATAATTTATACAACATTTTTTCAAAGTCATTTGTTGCATTTTTACGTTTTTCACTGTTAAAGTCTATGTATTGCTGCAAACACGGACTTTAATTAAACTGTGAAGCTCTATGAACTTTTTTTATGCGAAGACCCTGGATAACGGCTTGTTTAAGCGCCTGATAGTGGATCACATATCGTTGTTTATCGTATAGTGTAGTCATTAATTATTTTGCTTGGATGCTGGAAGTGCAATGTGCTCAGTACACAAAGATAGATCCTTATGGGCATCGTAAAGAGTCTTAGGATAGTTGAACTCCACTTGAAGTATGTAACCTATTTCTCCATCATTTGCCACGTTAAAAATGCCAACTAGACTAACATTTTTAATCGATTTAAAGCCTCTTTAAGGCAATGGTTTGGTCACAGCCCATTTAAACAAACTGTTAACATCATAATACACCAAATATTTATCACTTTCATTAGCTTCATAGCCTTCTTTCATGTACAAATTATTGGCCTTGGCATACCGATTGCAATATTGGCTTATACCACCATGATCTCCACGCTCGATAAACATAACCATATCTATGTCAGTCAATAGTTTCAATGTGACCTGTAATTATAATTTTATGTATATAAATTATATAT
>NW_019379505.1:506562-582907 GCF_000648655.2 Copidosoma floridanum | reverse complement strand
AAAAAAAAAAAAAAAAAAAATATGGTAATGAACACTGCATTATGTATCATTTGAAAAACAAAAATATTTTTTTTTATCTGAGAACCGGTTATCATTTATAGTAGGAAGATCACGACCGCAGTAGAAAGTGAAAACGTTATTTTCGATATGTCGTAAAAAGGAAAAATGAAGCAATCATTGTTATAAAGATAACTTACCTTTGCTGCTGCTGGATAGGTCTCGTGGAATACTTTAGTCCTTGTTACTTTATGGCACACTGCTTGCTACTACTTTTTCTCGTAGCTATTTTCTTTCTAATGCTGATGCAGGTATAAAAGTTGTGTCGAGCTAAAACAAACAAAAATAATTTAAATTTGCAAAATAAACATAAAAATTTAAAGGCAGTGTGAATAAAACATATGTAGTAGCTGTACTAAATTACGTGCAAGTGAGAGTAATTCTAACTTTAAGAATAAAAATAAATAAACGGTAATTGTGCCAGAAAAAATATTTACACGTGAAAAATTTTTTTTAGAAATATAGTTTTAGTTGAGTGCGTATAAAAAAAAGTAGAAAATAATTTATAAAAAGCAGTTGGTATTAAACGTATGTAGATTAATATCATAAACTATGAGAAAAAAAATTATTAGTCTAAAAACAAATTTTAGTAGCCACAGTAAAATGTGTCGAGGAAAAATATTTTCACTACAAAAAGATGTAGTCAAGTGAGTATGAAAAAAAAAGGAATAATTTTAGAAGCATAGATTTGGTTAACTTTGTAAGAGAAAAATATTTTAGGATCTTAAAATCGAAGCACTCTTACCTTTGTTGCGTTAAATCGCGTATAAGAAGAGTAAAAATAATTCATAAAAAGCAGTTTGTATCAAACGTATGTGGATGAGTATAACAAACTGCGTGAAAAAAATATTTTTAGTTTAAAAAAAGAAAATTGTAGTAACCTAAGTAAGATGTGTCAGAAAAAATTATGAAAAATATTTTCTCTACGAAAAGTTCTTTAGGAAGATAGTTTTAGTCAAGCAAGTTTGGGAAAAAGTAGAAACAACTTTAGAAGAACAGATTTAGCAGACTATGTGAGGGAAAAAAAGAAAAAGAATTTATGATTTAAAATCGAGGCACTCTTACTTTTGCTGCGTCAAATTTATGGACCACTTGAAAGCTGTTTCCTTTGCTGCTGCTTCTGTTTCGGCTATTGTTAATATTCCTTTTCCTTCTGGAATTAAGTTCCTTGTTTGTTGTTTCCTTCTTTAGACTTGTTGCTTCCTTGAATGCAATTGTAGAAGTGAGCCAATTTATTTTGCCACTTGAAGAAAGTCAAGTGCATGACTAACTTGCATACATACACATGTATGTCATAATTGGGGGGGTGGGGTGTCTTTTGGATGTGCAATTTTCTCTTCTCATGAATTTTTATATGTATAATGCTATTTGTATGCAAAGAAGACAGATTGTCGCAGACATAATTGTATCATTTTTTAATACTACAATTTTTTGGCGTAGCTGTTTGAATGCCTATTGAAACGAGGTGTCAGTCCTTCAGAAAATCATTCATTCGTTGACATGGATTCTTGCCAAGTATCTTTTACACCGACGGAACATTTGAAAATGGAAGTCTGCAAGCAGTTGTTTAAGTCTTTACCAATCACCATTTCTCAGGATGCAGGACAAGTCATCGCTTACCATCTATTGCTGCTGCAACCACAGAACTTTCAGGATGCAGGGCCACTCATTACTAATCACCGTTTTTCATCGCTGCTAGTTGAAGAAGAATTGGGTGAATTAGTTGAATATTTGCAAAGTGATGACCGCAACGACGATGGTTTGTTTTGGCAGAGATTGGCCACTCACCCAATATCACTGTTATTACTCGACAGACCCTTTCCACCGATATCACCTGTAAGTCCTACTTCTTCATTTTCGGAGGAGTTCGATGAGCAGCATAAAATTGCTAGACGTCAGACATCACTGACACCTCCTAAACTGCTGCCCATAACTGACCTCATGTGGTTATCAATAAAAAAATCAGTGGTATCAAAGGCAACGTTCCGAATGTTGATCCTATACCACCAGTAACACTAAATACATTTTTGCCGTTGAAATCACCATCAAGCCTAACTCCTCGATTTACGGAGGAGCTTGAAAAGTAGCGTACTAGTCATCGGGCAACATCACCGTCACGGCCACCTAAATCATCACGCGAAAGAACGTATGGCTGAGGCACTTCGGTCATAAATAAAAGATAGTCCTGGCTGCTGATGTACCCTACTGGTAAGTGTATCGTTGAATCTCTAAGTTATATGTAGAAAGTTAATACAAGATAACTCTGACTGCTGATTTTAGTGCGGCTACTGCTATTTGCAGATTGTATTTCTGTTGTTTGTTAATCGATAGGTCCTTGGTTCAGAGTTGACTACCAGCCTATGTATAGTTTGTTTTATTGGTGGACTACTCACGCACAAGATAATTCTTACTGCTTTTGTTTTGCTGATTCTATTTCTGCTGTGCATAAACAGTTTATCCATGGAAAAAAATATATACATAGTCAAATTTGAACCAAGGACCACTCGATCTTGAGATAGAGTGCTACATTTCTAACTCTAGTCCTACCCTATTACCTCTACCCATTATGCATTTTATGTTGAAAATCTTTATAAAAATATACACATACAAGCATCGTACGTAAGTATTTATTTATGTATGTAGATAAGCATGTAGATGTATACACGTATTACCTTAGAAAGGTAACGCTTATTCTTCATACCTCACAGATATGAGCGTATTGTTGAAACTCTCATCCATACATACCAAACAAAACTATCTCCTACAGGCTAACCAGAGAGAGAGAAGCTGATCACAACCACTAGTGCTCCGTGTAAGGTCGTGGCTGTCTGCGCAGACTCACTCACGTGGGCAGGAAGGGAGACATGTGGTGGATTTGGCGTGGGCTCATATTGGGCTAGTTTATCTTCTCATTTGCTGATTTTTAAATATCGTGACAATGAGACCTTTTCGCTGTTTATTTTTTCAGTATGTGGTAATTCTCTGCAGGAAAAATAGACTATGTAGATCCCCTTAATAACTAAATTTGTAACCTATTGATAATTTCTAATACCTTTGATCCAACAATCGTCTCAAAAATTTGTAGTAAAATGTACATGGGATAAGTTTTTAACTTTTTTATAAATATTTTAAGGATGTATTTATTGAAGAATTTGTGTACGAAGTAGCCAAATTACTTTTAGGCAAGTTTAAAACTATAAAATTGTAATGTTCTAATCAAAATTGTATACAACAAAACAAAACATATGTAGAGGCTCTTAGACTACTGCTTATAATAACTCATCTTATAACATCATCTAATAGATGTTTATGATAAAAATTCCTAATTCTGAAAGATGTGCAAGCGGTAATCACCTTATTAACATAGAATTATAGCAGTTACAATACTTGTTGAATAATTTGAAAAGAATAATAAAGAACAATACTTGAATACAAACAACATTTAAATTAATTTTCGTTATTCTGTACATAAACTGAAGATACGTAAGATCTTAAAGCATGTAACGTATCTGAGAAAGAATCAAATTTCAGAGCAATACTAGCTACGTCAACATTGTACATTATCAAAGGTTAATTAAAAATGTCAAAAGCATATTAAAAGAACTCCAGAATATTTCTATATCATTGTGCTCATTATTATGATACGTGTCTAAGAATAGGCCATCCTTTTTTAAATCGTACGTGATGGAATTCAAGGACGGTTTTGGTGCGGTTGCTCGTATCTCTGATAGAACAGTTAGAAGTATTTAACTAACATTTTTAAAGACATGCTAGTGATTAATTGAATTAAGTTAATTATTTACAAGGAAAAGTAGATAAATATTGCTAAACAACTTTATTGTGATATTCTATGTGTAACTATCGCTCTGTTTGAAAATTTTATGACCGTAAACGATTTTTAATAATTTTTCAGTAGCCTCATGTAATGGAGTTTGAGTAGTATTAATATGGTCACGTAAGTCATCAAGTTTTTTGTAGTAATCTAGTAAAAGGAGTGGATCTTTTTTAAAATAAAGACACCTGCAAAGCTCTTACAAGGTTAATGAGAGACGATAAGCCTTTTAAAAAAGTACACTTTTCAGACTAACAAGAGTATCTACATTAACTTTTCTGTCATGCATTATGTACTTCATATTTACTGTAAAAGCCGTCAATGCTACATTTACCAATTTATTCCAAAAATCAGACATTGACTCCTTTAAATCATTTTCCGAACTTTTTTTCACTTTAAAAAAGTGTTGAAAGATCGGTGTATCGTTTTTAGTGAGAAACATACAATTAACGTATGTGAATAGATCTTCCTAAAAAAGACTATGGTTTAATATCTTTAAATTATTTTTTAATAAATAAGTTCAGAGACAGCCGTGGATCGCTTTTTTAACTACGGAATTTTTAAGCTATGATTGCGATGGAATTTTGTGGCTTGGATTAAAACTTTTCTTGATATCCTTCCATTCATCTGTGTGTATGATGTCAAAGTTCATGGCAACCTTTATACACACTTTAAGCATGGCTATATTCTTTTGATCAATTCTGCTGTCACTGCTGGCATTTGAAACATCCTACAGACATTTCGACAAAATAAAATGCAATGATTACATAAAAATAACTTAAAACAGAAGCACTGAGCCGTACCCTAAGATTTTATNGACAATGAGTAATGAGACAATCAGCTTTTAAAAAATAATAGCAACCCAAGCACGCCTTGCTATATAATATAAAATTTGTATAATTTTTGAAAAGGTAGGAAAAGGAAAAGATTTCGATGGCAGTGTATCAAGCTATCTCAAGTAATCCCCGTATTTACTTGACCAAAGTAGATCAGATAGTTATTGTAAAATTTTTATTTAGTTAAGTGAGTAGCAGAATTCAGTTTGTGGTTAAAAACTGAATGGCATAAATATAAACAGAAAGAACGGAAACAATTAAAGAAACTTTTTCATGTAGCTCTGTAACTAACAGTTGTAAGTAGATAATCTATGCCAGTTCTCGACTCAACCCCCTAGGGGGAAGGAGAAGCTTATGCTGTTGTACAAGAGCTTTTGACCGTGATGGTAGTGGGGGAGAGGGATAATGTGTCAGCTCACCAACAGCTCACGCTATTGTACGAGGACTCCAGGATACGGACGAGGGGTAAATCACGTGAGAAAGTTACTTTTTCTCTCCTACTCCAATGTGAGATTTGTGGATGGGGACACTGCGTGCATAAGCTCTTTCGTAGATAGGGAAATGTGATCGTCCTACTACATGAGATACCTTGCAAGCTCTCTACAGTAGTGGATGGAGGAACTGTTAGACGATATATGGAGGGCTCACTCTCTCATCATATTTTAAACTTTCTACGCATGCTTCCGTATTTTATTTTATATAATAGTTAAGTGTATGAGCTAGTATGCACATACTAGCTTACACTTTTGTATGTACAATTGCATTAGTACATGGGATAGCTTTCACGCAAGCATAGGTAACACTCCCAGCATGGTAATAGGGATAGTGGAATACTATGCTAGTGGTGCGGTAATTCTTGTGCTGTAAGATGGGACCCACGCGTTCTATATATCTTTCTCCGCAGAGTGCTCTTTCATTCCTTCTCCTGCTATTATAGTCCAAGCGTTCTATGCATGTATGTAAATATGTATGATCTCTCATGCACACGATTGCACTTACACATGCACGACGCGCGAGCATATACGCATGCTTACACGAGGTTAAAATAGTTTATTTATAATCTTAAATATTATATATATAGCAACGTAGCTTAGCACTTAAAACATGTGCATATGTACATGCCGTTTACACACGCGCACGCACTTGCGCGTGTGTGTGTGTGAGAGTTAATGAAATGGAGAGATGCAGCCCCCCTTAGATAAGCCGCTTGATTATTAAATTAGTTAGAGTAACAAAAGTTATACAAAAGTTATATGAAATACATCATGAGTTTGGCATGTACATCAATAGAATTTAACACCTGTCATATTCAATTACTGACAGGTACTCACACAATTTAATTATTGTATTTGTTTATTGTTCAGAAAAATACATGAGAACTCACTTTTATCTTAAAGGTTATAAACATTTTTTATTTGAATATTACTTTAAAAAATATTTCGAACAACTACACATTTTTATGTACTTTAAGCATAAGTTAAAGACGATTTAACAGAAAAATGTTAGTGAATCATCGGAAATATTAACGTTTTTAAATGGTTTTTTTAGGACAGAAAAGTAGTAGTTTCAACGGTACTCAAAAAATATACATCGCTGAGTAAAACTACTGGTTATCTGTTTCTTTGTAAGCTTAAAAATCTGACTTTTCACGGTAAAAAAAAAATAAATTGCTAGAAATCACTACTATTTTTGGGAACAGTTACATTGTTCCACAGTGTGTAAATAGAAGTGTCTAGTATTCTCACTATATTCGTCGTAAATATATTACTGATAAGTTTTACGGTTCTTGCCATTGAAAATAATTTTACGAATGCTAAGCATAGCAATTGTGTTAATTGCATTACGAGTGCTTTTTAAGAATCATGTAGTGAAGTAGTGATCTTGTTAGTGAAGTGCCAACTTGATTTGCACTCATACAACACCTTATTACGAAAACGTTAAAAAGATCACACGTACTTTAAAAATATTTCTAGAGAAACAACATAAAATGCCATAACAGACATCATATATGAAATACTAAAATGAAAAGAGGTATTGTCAAGTTATAATCATTGATTGAAAAATGCTATCCTACGCTTAGCTCAATTGGAATGGCAGTGAATACATATTTAAATTTTTTTATTAAGTAGGACTTGGATTGTACTACACGATTGACTGAGACCTATCAAAAAAGCAGGTATAAGATGAGTTTTGAGAGAGAATGCAAATGTTTTTTGAGCTCGGCATTAACAATTTTTAAGTCTTTTATTGAAGTACTGAAAAATAATTATTGCTATTATTTTGCTGTTTTATTTTTTCCAATGATTTTAGAAGAAAATACAAATAGAGTAAGTTGTTGGTACCTATAATATTTATCGAATAATTTCAGAAATATAATGATCAAAAATTTTATTTCTTGTGTAAAAGTCCTTAACAAATGTAATAAGTTAATGAATTTCTTTAAAAAAAGTAATGAGCCTCACGACTTGTTATCGTCATCAACTATATACTTTTGAGGAAAGATATTGCGTCTTTTTTTGACGTCCACATCTTTATAGTTTTTTAGAAAATTAATTTTAGTGAGCAGTCAATTTTTAAACATTACCTATCACTTATTTAAAATATGGTAGCTAGGTGTTCTTGGCTCATCGTGTTTCTAAATAGCTAAACTACAATGTGTGATCAGAAAAGTACACTCACAAGTATAGTAAGCACTAAGACGTTTAAGTGCACTTCAAAATAAAAGTACTTTTATTCATCAGAATAAATACGTTGTTTCATCTGGTCAAGCTAAATTAGTTCGTTATAATTTCTTTCATGATGACTGGGAACCAAGATAATAACGATTATGCTATCACGCATGATTTTCAACTTCCAAATTTGTTTCCAGAAGTCTCCTTGTACTATTGTAATGCCCCATAACGCCATCTTCATTGGCCGTTGCGATGCACTAATAATAACATTGGTTCAACAACAAAATATACTTATAAAACGTTACATTTCAATAACTCAAAAAAAATTTAAGTATAGACCTATAAAGTCTTAATTAATTTCAGTCCTTCGAGGCATCAAAATTTATTAGACTTCTAGTAGTTGACAGATAAATATTTTTCTCGTTAAATTTATATAAAAATTTGGCCCTTTCAAAAGAAAAAATCCCTTTCTGATGCTGCAACTAATATTATTCGTAAGCGTACTAATAAAGTAGATTTTGTTGGGCCCACATTGCAAAAGTTGATTAATTGACAATGAGTAATGAGACAATCAGCTTTTAAAAAATAATAGCAACCCAAGCACGCCTTGCTATATAATATAAAATTTGTATAATTTTTGAAAAGGTAGGAAAAGGAAAAGATTTCGATGGCAGTGTATCAAGCTATCTCAAGTAATCCCCGTATTTACTTGACCAAAGTAGATCAGATAGTTATTGTAAAATTTTTATTTAGTTAAGTGAGTAGCAGAATTCAGTTTGTGGTTAAAAACTGAATGGCATAAATATAAACAGAAAGAACGGAAACAATTAAAGAAACTTTTTCATGTAGCTCTGTAACTAACAGTTGTAAGTAGATAATCTATGCCAGTTCTCGACTCAACCCCCTAGGGGGAAGGAGAAGCTTATGCTGTTGTACAAGAGCTTTTGACCGTGATGGTAGTGGGGGAGAGGGATAATGTGTCAGCTCACCAACAGCTCACGCTATTGTACGAGGACTCCAGGATACGGACGAGGGGTAAATCACGTGAGAAAGTTACTTTTTCTCTCCTACTCCAATGTGAGATTTGTGGATGGGGACACTGCGTGCATAAGCTCTTTCGTAGATAGGGAAATGTGATCGTCCTACTACATGAGATACCTTGCAAGCTCTCTACAGTAGTGGATGGAGGAACTGTTAGACGATATATGGAGGGCTCACTCTCTCATCATATTTTAAACTTTCTACGCATGCTTCCGTATTTTATTTTATATAATAGTTAAGTGTATGAGCTAGTATGCACATACTAGCTTACACTTTTGTATGTACAATTGCATTAGTACATGGGATAGCTTTCACGCAAGCATAGGTAACACTCCCAGCATGGTAATAGGGATAGTGGAATACTATGCTAGTGGTGCGGTAATTCTTGTGCTGTAAGATGGGACCCACGCGTTCTATATATCTTTCTCCGCAGAGTGCTCTTTCATTCCTTCTCCTGCTATTATAGTCCAAGCGTTCTATGCATGTATGTAAATATGTATGATCTCTCATGCACACGATTGCACTTACACATGCACGACGCGCGAGCATATACGCATGCTTACACGAGGTTAAAATAGTTTATTTATAATCTTAAATATTATATATATAGCAACGTAGCTTAGCACTTAAAACATGTGCATATGTACATGCCGTTATTGTACAATATAGACCTTATTCGTGCTCTGTAATATGCAATAGCTCAGTTAACCCTCTTATTGGTATGACGTTTAAATGTTCAAAATTTTGTGCAGTTTGTACACAAGGTAGTTATGTGCAAACAAAAAATTTTTTTGTGTTAGTGAACGCGTTTTATAATAATGTAGGATGTAAAGTGGTAGTACAATAATTGTTGAACACTTTTGTTTTTTTTTTCTCAATCAGTTTATATTAGTAAAAAATGTACCTGATAAACAAAAGGATTTAAAAAAAAATCTCATTCTAACAATACAATACAATATAATGCATTCTTACAGCTCTACATTATTGTTGTCATCAAACCATTTCATATTGAAACAAAATTTTTCTTTCGCTACACATTATAAAGAACACACATGGATTTGTAGGCTCCATTGTGATGTGTGTAAGTAGTAACCAATCTTGAAAGTTCGAACAGTGGATAGGCTGTCACGTAAGTGACCTTGAAACCAAATCTTTTAAGCTCCTTTTTTTAAATCTACAATGACATGTATCTTTGTAGCATTTTCGAGATTTTCTCATAGAATTCTTCCTATCTCCGCATATTCATTTTTTACTGAGTCCCAGGTTAGTCCGTGATAATAAATTTCAAGATATGAATTATCATGTTTATAATTTTGTAGTAATGTCCGTCAGGTGAAGGATACTCTAAGAAAAAGATACTTGTGCTTCTGTATTATTAGTATTAAGTAAAAGGATAGCTAATTCTTTGAGCACATAATCATGACTGGGCTTTTTAAAATCTTGCATGTCAACAAAATACTCCATATTTTGCTACTGTAATATTTAATTTTATTGCTTTTTTTATTTTGACACATCCTTCATTTTTAGAACAAGACCCTTTGTTAGTTAAATACTTATCAACAAAGTTTTTCAACCCAGATTTCTTATTTCTATCATCGTTATCCTTAGTTGAGATTTTTTGATACTTAACATTTGATGTCAAATGACTCGTACACGGTTTATGTGACATGTTGATTTAAGTTAAGCTTATTTAACACATTAATTTTTAAAAAATTTTACAGTCTTTATCTTTCGATTTCCCCTCAGATTTTTTTTTTCAATCATTGTGTCTTTCTTCTCGTTCCTTTTTATAAATTATACTCACTCTTCTTGAAGTCGTTTATTTTCTACTTCTTCTTTACTCCAGCTGTTGCTTCAACCTTTTTGCATGGTGGTTCAAAATAAACTAATGCTAGCAAATCTCTGAATTGACTTTAAACATCTTTACACGAGATTTTTGACATTCTCACTCATCGGACTATGCTGAACGATAAGGTCATGCAAAATTAAGCAATAATCTGACATATTAAAAGGAAAATTTGTATACAAATTAAATCAAGCATCACCTCTGCTGGAGAATTTTCCAATAACTTGTTTGTCATGAACAATTGACGATGATTAGAAGTATTTTATTGAGAAAGTGATGTTTGCCGTGTGAAGGTATACAATCTTTGCCATAGTATGTACTTCGAAAATGAGCATACATATGATATAGAAATGCATGCCGATTACGCATTATATTACGATTTAGATTATCATAAGGATACTATTGTAAATTTAAACAGAGCTTCACATTTCTTATGTCGCAGTAATCCAAATACTAGCACTTACATTGTTCTGATTTTCTCGGTTATTTTGAAAAGCTAAAATAACGTAACGTGGTCTTCCAACTAATTAGATTTACGTGACAAGAGAGGTGAGGCATTTAAGCCAATAACTCAATAACCCCAAGAATTTGGAAATAGTGGCACTAGGTTTTACGCGTAATTCAGATACAATCACCAACGTTGCTTGGCCGTGACAGTGACTTTTTTCTTTTCTTATTTTTAATTGTCATGTAGGTAACAGAAGTAGGTGGTAAGCGAGTTTTTTCGAATGAAAGCTATAAAAAATTTATTTAATACATATATTTTACAAGAAACATACACTATATGTTTACATTTAAGCGCATATAAATTTAAAAAATAAACAAAAAACGCCTAAGAATCGTTTTTGCATCTAAAAAATAAAAAAAATTACATTGGCACTCACAAACTTAAAAAAATGTGGTGCCTTACATCTGCTTCTTAGTTTACTTATTTTTCTCCAAAAAAAGTTGAGCTTCTAACATATTTCTTGGAAATGAAACCAGTTCACATTCCACAGTGAAAATACACATGACGCTTGCGAACCTATTCCTCACACCCCTTTGTTTCACATTTCACGTCAAGTATATTTACGTTATGGAGACAAAAGTGGTGGCTCCGAAGCTTAACAGTAGCCTGTCAAACTGTATGTTCAACATCGTTTGATAACCTAAACTTACATGAAAACTGTTTCCGTTACAGTAATTGAAGAATATTAGAATATCTTTATAACCTAGCATAAATCCTTCTGTAGTTTTGACAATATAACAAAAATGGTACTCCACACACATTTTTTCCTTTAATTGTCTATGTTTATGACAGACTGAAGAACGTAGCAGGGTTATTGAGCTGTTGGTCAGGATTCCACATTACATCACGAAAATTGCACAAAAGAGTCATCTTAACTTAATTTTATCATTCATAAAAATTATTACACTTTCTTTCCAAATCTTATTATCTGTAGGCATGTGCTTACGTAAAATGACATTCTCTATGTCTTTGTGTATCAAATATTCCTTTGAGTAACGATGACAAACTTTCAGAATTTTGATTAAAAAATTTGTTACATATAAATGCACAGAACAGTATCGTAATACATTTTCCGTACTACTAAACACTGACGGGGGTAGAAATTAGACAGAACCCTAGTGGTAAGAAAACAGTGTTAAAGAAACTAAAACTTAATTTTGAGTGTGTCAACATTCCAAAAAAGAGATTATTTCTCATAAGGCTCTAGGGTTATGAAGGTAGATCAACCACAAAACTGAAAAAGTAGGTGAATGTAAAGGAGTCTTGTAACCCACACTACCTTACAATATTTGTAAGTCTTAGAGATAATGTAAAAATTTTAAAAGTAGTTTGTAAAACTATTAACAATATTATGAAACGGAACGGCAAACAAAATGTTTTAATGTCCTGCAATAATATTTGTTCTATTTAATTTAAATGAATGTCATTCAAAAGTACTTTTAAACAGTACGTAGTTAAGTCTAAGAATACCATATTAAAATTTTGCTGTAAAAAAATTATCAACTGCAGAATAAAGATTTCGTTTACCATTTTTTTCGTAAAGTTAATAAATATTTTTTAATCAACTTATCAAAATTTGAAACACTAGTCTTTTTTACTAGAGTTATACTTTCTAATAAAACAGTTAACTCATTCACTATAAATTTTTTGCACTTATCAACTAGCGTTGCTGCACACTCGACATGGCGTAAACTTTCATTTACACATATGACAGCTTAAGAGAGTCCTAAAAAAGTATCGCGTTGTACGACAATGGTTGAACCGTACTTTTTTCTTTTTTTTTTTTTTTCTAATTTCTATCTTGTTGATTGCTAATTTTATTTTTACTAAAAGTTATTGATTTTATTCCGTAAGATAATGTGAATATCAACTTGATATTACCCACTTGCATGCATTCTATTACACTAATGTTCTAATCATTAAAGTAATCATTAATAAAAGCAAAATGATTCTTAAGCTCACTCTATACATGTGCATTTACAATAACACCTCCTGTAAACTGACATTTGGAAAGCTGCAACTAAGGCTCGAAACACTGACGATTTACGTTACAATAAAGCCCTACGACGATTTTTTTCGTAGACGTCTTATTGAGTGGATACGATTGCAGTTATGTCTTTGCAGTGGATATTACACCGCTTTCATTGTTTTTTTTATTGTCTGTAAGATTAATAAAATCTGCTGGATGTTTACTGCTATCATGTAATAGAAAATGCATTTTTCTTGATCTAACATAAGTTATTTTAACAGATTCATACGACACAGGTAATTTAAATTAAAAATTATTTAACCAATAAAATTTTGTGGGTACTGTAAAAATCATCGATGTCAGCTGTCATCTAAGTTGCACCGAAGATCAACGAAAAAGTATAACCCTCACGTTTAACAAACTTGTATAGCTGTTGCATTCCCCCCCTTTAAGATTTTTGTAGTAGGTGCAATCTCCCACTAAAATTTTTTGGCAATGTGTGTGTTTAGATTCGTGTTTGACTTGTTGAGGTTTTAAATTGCACGACATCCAGGCTGCTATTGTACGATTATGGGAATAAGTAAATGTAGTTTGTTGTTAGTATTGTCATTGGAACAAAATTCTCCCCCCTTAGCGGCGGCTAGATCGCGGCTTCAACGGCACTTACGAGGCGTTGCTGGCACTCTTGCCTTTGAGACTTCGACCTGTTAACATCGCTTAAGTAAATTGAGATCGTTGTATAAGTTAAATAATTGCTCGTTTTTTCGATATCGTTTTTCTAAATTCTAATAGTCTTGGTTAGCTTCTATATGGTCACAGGTATTTTGTATCGACTCTTATTTCGTTCGTTCTCGCTCGCTTTACATAAGACAGAACTTATTCGTTTTTACTTTTCACGTTTATCTATTGCTCATAAAATCTAAATTATATTTAAATTGCTCTGTAAATATTGTAAATAGCCGTTGATTCAATAAATATCATTAACACCAAAACAATTCGCTTCCACTGCTGATTTCATTTGGTTATTTAATTTATTAGTTTAGTGCTACGTCTCAATGACCTTTTTTTGTCAATAAAAAATTGGTGAAGATGCCATTAACAGTGTGATTAAAAAGGAGTGATAGTATGTTCTTTATTTTATTATATAAAATGCTGCAAAAAAGATTCATCAAGCAATCTCAAACCTGAAAGACATCTCTTACTTACTCACCCAAAAAATATCAACGAACTGTTATACAGAAAAGTAAGTGACGACAGTTAGTGTTCAATATGAGAAAGAAGAGTAAGTTACCACGGTGGAGGGGAGCGATTTCACCTTAAGTGCATTATTTTACTACCAAACTTGAACTCTAGAATTTCCCAGACTATAACTCGAGTGGACCACCTGACTGCTCTTACCTATAACGTTAATCACACATTGGTATAAATTTTGGCCAAAAAAGAGAAAGTATTAAAATTAGTGAGAAAAAAAAGAAAAACACAAAAGAAAATCAGTCCTTATCCGAGACTCTTAGTCGAATCATATTTTCTGGCTGATATGCTGCAATAACCTTACGTGATACATCTCGTTCGAAGTCTTTTTTATTCTCAATTTACTGAAACATTTTATACAGTATATTTTTAGCATTTTATTAAACATATAAGAATTCTATAACAGTTTGATTCTACAGTTGCATTGCATTATTTTTTTCCAGCTACACCGTTTATTTTTAGATCGTGTATTTTTTACATTTTACTTATCAACCGTTTTGTTGCATTCATTTTTGGTAGCTACGCAGTTTTTTTCAGTTTTCTACACGTGTATAAAAAAAGTGAAAAATGGATGCATCTATGATAACTGCTTCATTTAGGATCGTTCGTTTTTGTGCATGATATGCGACCATAGTGTCAGAAAATGAGCGTAAAGTGTACTAAGTAAAAATGGTTCAAGAACATGCTACTTGTATACTCTATTAACAAGTTTATAGGAGTATCACAGGAGTTCTTTACCATTTATCTGAAAGGGGTACTCAACGTTGCAATGTACCCTTTATATCTAACTTATAGTCCCATAGACATTACAGTGGTGGTAGAGTAAATACTTACCAACGATATAAGCGACAGGATGACAAAGGAAATATACAAGGCTTACGATAGAATTTGTAAGTGATATATAACAGTTTCACAAAAGTTTTAATGCTTACAATATTTTGCATGATTGGGAAAAAAAGATTAAATGGAATACTTTGTGAGTTGCCAAAATATGTTTCAAAAATTTTAAGAATCTTCCAAACGTTGACGGCACACTTGAAAGAAAGTAGAAAGACCTTTTGGGCAACGGTACACCTGAACTGTCAGAGGTGGAGCTTCTTTAAAAAAAAAAAAATCTCCAGGTAATTTAAAATATGTATGGACANTAACACATTATGTTTATATTTAAATTACCTTTACGCAACCTTTACTTATTACTTGCTTACAAGAATTACAAAATTATACAGAAAAAAATGTTAATTCATAAATTAAAATAGAAAAAATCAAAAGCACTAGTCTTCAACAAATCCCTATGATTAACCAGCTTATACAAATGAGATAATTAACCAACTGAGCTATAATACTATGTATAAACCAGCCTGACTGCCTGCTAGAAGAGGTAGACAACACCTGGTCCGTCAGGGGTTACTATAACGCGTGACACTAACACGGGTCAATAATAAATTTTACACTTAAATTTGTTAAAACTTCTGTATTGCATTGTAATTACAACTATTTTGTATTTTACACATAGAGTCGATAGGAATAAGAGTGATCGTATCAAAACATCCCACGAGCTTCTGCATGACATTATGAGCATCAAGATAGAAAAGGCGTTGCAAGCGTAGCCATGCAGAGCAAGGATAAATCGGACACACTCAAATTAACAAAATATATCATTTTAGAAAGCGATGAAAAAATTTTATAAAATCATTCAAAAATTTGTCACACCTTTAAATTTTAAATTACCAAGCTGACGGACACAGCGAATATTTTAAGATGACTTAAGAATGCTTTTCGAAAACTTATTACAATTATTACAAAAATTACACAACAAGTCATTATCTTGTGGGGATAGACTTGCACTCAGAAGCGTTAATGGAAGGATAGGCAGGTATCAACATCAAATTTTCAAGATATTTGAGATCTATGCAAAAGATCGAACAGAGTAAACAAATTATCAACATTGCAAAAACTATAGAAGTTGAGGTTACATACATCAAACTTCCTCAAGGGTAGGGTGCGCTGGAGGAAGTATTTAATAATTCAAGTGAAGCACGCATTTTGGTGACAAATAATAGAGATAATCCAAGTTTAAGTAGGGCACATGTATGCGGTTTTCTGTAAAAAAATATTATAAATGACGGCAGTATAAGCTGCGACATTTAAAATAAAAATGTATCTGTTGCAAAGTTTGATTATTTTTACGTTACATAGAAAAAATCATTTAATAATGTAGGAAAGTAAAACTGTATGTCTGTTTGTTCTGTCTGAAATAGAAGTCCTAACTGCAGTTACATAAATACTTAAAAAAAAAAAAAAAAATACTGCGTACTTATGGATTGTGGGTAAAAATTTTATGGTCAGAGATGTTTTGAAAATCATAAAGCTAAAAATTTACTTTCGATGACTTAAGTTCCTAAGCACGTAATGAGAACCATTTTCAAGACAATAACTATATATCATACCTGTGACAAATTTACAAATTTGTCAAAAGGTAAGCATAATTGCAAATAAATATTGTAAAGAGTGTGAAAGTGTTCATGAGCCTAACACTCTTAGATAAATGTCCATATTATGACCACAAATTTCATTATACTTACTTCTTTAATTTTTTTCTTAACTATGAGCTTGAACGGTAGAAGTTTTAGTATTATCTGGTTTGCTAATAATTTACCATTACAATTCTAACTCTTCATTATGATTTTTAATTATTAAAGTACTTCATTGTATAAAAAAATATTTGATTGATTGATTGGGACTAAAATGTACATAGTTAAGAAACGTTGTACCTATTGTTTCCTATTACGTCCTTTTTCAGAAAACTTTGTAAAAAACGTAATCTTAGTATAATATTTAAAGACAATGACAGTTTTTTGACTTGCATAACACTATTTTATTTAATAAAAAAAATTATATTGTTGATTTGTTTACTAAAAGTTCATAAATAACTTGTTAGAGTTTGGTACTATAATACGAACAGATTAAAAGATAGGTTACGTACGACTTTGTTCTTATTTACGGAATTATCTTTAAAATTGGACATTTATTGTACGTTAAATAAAACTTATTTTGTAAATTTATAAAGAGACATTAAGTATACAACTACCACAACTTTTTCATCAATGGAGTAGCATAACAAATACATGAATTCTTATATTTCATGAATAGGGACACATATCATGAATAGGGACATCGACCTTATGTAGTATGGAATCTATTACATAAAAGTATAATTTAAATACACAGAATTGTTTTATTTTCATGATTTTGTGGCATGTCAATATATATAATTACATGATACCACTAACACGTGTATACATTAACCGATCTTTATCATGGTGCAAGTACGATGCAATGCATGTATAGGCGAGATAGAAGAGAATTCCCACGCTATTAGTGACATTTATGGTATTAAACAGCTTATTTTAAAGGGTACGGAGCAACTAAAAATTTTGTTGATTTTTTAGTGGAATTTTAAAGTAAAACTTCAACTTCATTCATCTGCATAGCATATAACTCTTAGGATTTTGATGGTTAATTTATAATAATATATATTGTGGATAATAAAAATAGTACCCCCCCAGGTTACTCCCAATGGACGTACGGACTCAGTAATATGTACAAGAAATAATGAAAATCTAAGTGAATGTCAACCATCTAATGCCTCATTATTTGTACTGTTAACAGATGAAATAGACGTGTATGGTAAAGGATCGGGAATAGAGACCTTTGTTTCAGGCCCTTTATTTTATGCATACTGCGTGGGTACAGCTAATGTGGGGTTTTATGATATATACAACTTTAAGAGTATTAAATAAAATAACGAAAATTCATAACAAATAAATTTGGATTTTATTGTAACAATAGGCGCACAATGAAATTAAAATAACGTAGAATCAGATAACAAACAAAAGTTAAGAAAACGATGATTAGAAAGTCTGACATACGTAAAGTGATAAGATATAATTAAAATAAAGGATGTGCAATAGTTTTAAAAAAGCGGTAGTTAATGTTATAAACTTTATCGTATCTTTTTGGTTATGGAAAAATAATTGAAAACAAATAATTTATTTTTTTTTATCGATACCGTACGCAAAATCAAAAAAGGCTATGCAGACGGAGATTGTGATTTCTATCGTTATTCTTGTTGTGTGCCAACGTGCAAGTCCAACGTTTCATCAACCTCATAAATCCTCTATAAAAAAATTTGCATAGCTCTTCCTCTTATATACATTTGTTAAACTCAAAGCAGATAGAGAAGTTTGAGTGCGTCGTGAAATGTACGAAACTTTATCTAAACTTTATCGTATTGAGATGTCCTTCGAATATGTAAGAGTCTTGGTGTATTTGAATGAGCTGAATGTCACATGTAGGCTTTAGAAACCCGTTAAATGTTTAAAACTGGACAATCAGTTAACACTGTATCGTATAATAATCTATTAGATGCTCATGTTTTTTAAAATATAAGAACATCAGAACTTTTGCATTTAGTTAATACAAATCAAAGTATAAGAATTCATTTTCGTAAAGTTTGACGTTTAGTTAAAGAGCTGTGTAATGACGGTGTCGTTTATAAATGTCACAACGATTATTTGATGAAAGAAAATATTACAAACGACGAATTAATGAAGTCAAACATAGACGTAGACTGTGGTTATTGAAAAATAAATCCAAAAAAAAAGTTGTTCTTATCTATATGAAAATTACTTGATTAAATAAATTTGATACCTTAATTTGTTTGTTATACATCTCTTGTACACCATTTAAACATACTGCTCTCAATCAAAATGTTCATGTTGTAAAAAAGTTTGTAGATTTTTCAAATATGTATGCTTCCCAACTTTTTGACCAACATTGTAAGACTTACCGTGTCACTCATTATTCCATACATGGATAGAATTAAAAAAATTAACAGCAGATATCTGCCTATAGACAATTGTATAAGACATCGTACAATATAAAAACACTCTTATATATCACGTTTCATTTAAAATTTATAGGCTTTTTTAAAAGTTCAAGTATAACAAATTATAGGTCAAAAATTACTTATGCAGACTTTACGTGCTTCTAACATATATATCAATAACATGGTGAAATTATGTAGACGTCCACATAATTTTTCTTTAATTCTTATAATTACTCTTCCATACATGTAATTGTCCGCATGAGTCTTCTTTTTATAAACATATAATAACAAACATTTGTGTGATGTGCAATATTGTTATTGCAGTCCAATAAAAACCAATAAAAAATTCATCAATTGACAATAGATGTGTCTATTGGTTGTTATCAATATTTGCACACGGAAATCCAGACAAAATCTGTAATAGTTAAAAACAGATATTTTATGTAACCAGGACGTTATTGAACAAAAACAGTCACACAAATTAATGTCCTACCATTCAGATAGCAACACCAAAACAGGGGGGCTAAATTACTTTTTACAAAATTCTAATAAAATTTAATAACTAACTTTTCTTTTAATTACCATAAAACATACTTCAATTCCTTCGTTTTGGTGTTGCCATCCAGTTGATGGTACATAAATTTATCAATTTATTTTGTTTAACCATGTTCCACTTACAATAAATGATATAGAATATCTTTTTTTGACCATTACAGATTTTATTTGGACTAACGGGTCCAAATACGGATAAGAAACCAATAGAAAAGTTTTATTATAAAATTTTATTGGTATTGGACTACAACAACAGGGAGGAGAACGACTGTCAAAATAACTGGTGTGGGTCTGTTGGTAAGACAAAACACATCGTAATCATAATTTTAAGTAATTTTTCAATAAACCAAGTGTTTACCCAACATAAATGTAAAACATCGTATTTTTCCCTAATTTTTAGTTTCTTATAAAATTTTAATACTAAACGTGTTCTATATACCAACCCTATAGAAGAAAAAACAACGATGGTTTTATTTTTAAAAGGTGAGTCACTTGCGTCTTTCATCTCTTTTACTCGTAAGACAATCATTAGTATACTATCTTTTTAAAGTGCTTACTAAGATAAATGCGAGAGAGAGAGGGAGCGGAGAGACAAAAAAATAACTATTATGAAAAAAAAGTTTTGCGTCCACAATATTCTACCACAGTTAATCTCATACCTGTATTTTTAATAATTAACTCAAGTATATAAATACAATGTCGCTACATTCTGTAGACAGATATTATTAATGCATGTTGCAACCTGTTTTTTATTTAGTATTTCATAATGTCTACTAGTAGTCCGACAGAAAAGGATACTATACAAGAAAAGACCCCACTTCTTAACAGGAAGGACGAGGAGAGAAAAAAACCGCTATTTTTCTCGGTAAAATAGTTCACGAACGATTGATTCTCCACTAACTAAGAACCTTGGCCAGACAATAAAGATTACAAGAAAGTGTAGTGTTTCATCATTGTGGATCTCGTTATAGACGCCCAAGGTTTTTACGAGTCTGACAAGTATTTTGTACCAAAAGAAGTTGCAGTGGTATCGATACACGCAAATGTCATAGGTCATTGGTAAATTAAACCACCCCACCCATTTAAAGACTTACCGTACAACATAAATAAAAATAACAGGCTTCACACACTAAAACCTCTCAAGATAGATTATTTAAAGGTGATATCACAATAAGTGATTTGAAACATTGCCTCATTACACTCACTTAAAATCTCGAAAGAATTTACTTGTATGGTAATGATGGAGCCGAATTTATAAGTTCGTTATTAAAACGCGAGGTTCATGACTTATTGCAAATTCATACCTCATTAACAATACATAAAAATAAACAACAAATTGCTTTACCAATATGTCTAATGCATGCACAAAAAGATTTTGGATACAAAAAGTTATTTTGTACGCTGCATAGAGCGTGCTTTTTAACAAAATGAATCATCAAGACTTCATCTCTAAAAGCAGTATCACAGGATAATGATGCATACTGTAACGCCTTCTGAAATCCTAAAAGTGAAAGTTCACAACCACCAATCTCCAGTTTCCAAGTCATAGTGGATAGTTTATCGCTGATGATGAAAAAAATAAACAATGAATTTTTACTGTACTTTTTTATATAGATGTTGCAAATAAACGTTGTATCTATTATGCATGAGCTTCTAAGAAAGGTTTCCTATCTGAAATTTCATTTTAAAAAATTCCATACTTGTAAATATTGGAGTTAAAAATAGATAAATAAAAAAACAATATGTAAGTCCCAAAGAGCTTGAGTTAAATCAACGTTTTACGCCAATAAAACCATTAATCAACTGAGATATTCATGACTTGCCTCTTTCAAAATCAAAATGAAGTACAACAATAACTTTATAAGTAATAAGAATGATAAAATTAACACCAACCCCTAGTATTTAACGCACAAGCTTTTCGAAGAATGAAAGGTATAAGAAATGTTGTCATAATGGATACCCACCGGCAAAGCCCGTGGACAAGTGTTATGTGCGGTCCAACTGCCGTTGGTAAAACAGTTTTTGTTGAAAGATATTTAAGTTATGTATAAAAAATGACGAATTTAACGATTAAGCGTATTTTTTTTAATATGCGGAGTCGCAGAATGGTTATAGAAGTAAGGTTTTGTAAAAAGGGGATGGCAAATTAAATTTCATAAAGAGTGGCCACAACCATAAAAATATTTAACCGATCTTTACCAAACATCTTATGATAACGGTAAATCCAAGTACGTTAGTTCACTCATAGCAAGGAAAGTTTATGATTTGTAAACAATTATTCTTACTTGAAAGAAATTGAAGATAACTCTTTACCTGTATGTCATACATATATGCACATAAAAATTCTAAAAACAAGCAGCGATTTTGTGTATTTCATGAAGCATTCTTACTGAAAGAATAGTTTATCAGAACTTTATCTTAAAAACCCTGGTTGTATCAGAGTAATGAGTGTTATAGTGCATACTGACATAATGGATAAAAAAAAAATTCTAGAATGGTTATTGATACATATGTCGTCGATTTTGCAGCGAAATGTTAAAATAATCTACAAAATTTTTACTTTTACAAGTTGAAGTTAAGTTATGATTGATAAATGTTATAAGCTAACACATTATGTTTATATTTAAATTACCTTTACGCAACCTTTACTTATTACTTGCTTACAAGAATTACAAAATTATACAGAAAAAAATGTTAATTCATAAATTAAAATAGAAAAAATCAAAAGCACTAGTCTTCAACAAATCCCTATGATTAACCAGCTTATACAAATGAGATAATTAACCAACTGAGCTATTGAGGACTAGCATATTATAGAGCATGGGTGAGTTCTACATTTCACAACAACGGCATGCACATATGCAAATTTTGTGAACGCAAATCAATATTACTTTCTGTATAATAATTTAAGATTGTAAATATACTTGATAATATTTATCAACGGCAGCATTCACTACAGAATGGCCAGATTTCTTAATTTTTCTTGTACTCCATATTTTATCAACAATTTTGACCTTTGTCCCAATTCTAAAACCTTAAATCGGTACGCAAACTAACGCAATAACAAGAGTAAAGGGAGTATTTGTTGTGTTTTATCAAGATATGATCGATCAGGGCAGACTTTCTCCAATGATACATGTATAGCTATATTATTATTTGTCAGGCCAGAAATATGTAGGTCTACATTTTTATGGTAGCTGGTTTATCCTCATCGATCTGATTACGTAAACCAACTATCTTCATTAATATCTCAAACAAATGTTAAGCTTGCTAAAAGACAGGTTAATTTACTTTGTTATTATTTTAAATAACTGATTGAAACTATAGCGTTTTATGTTAAAAAAAATTTTTTGTACTTAACTGGCTTTAAAACTTATATATATATATAACAAAAGTAACTTATTACTTCGGTACTCTTATCAAAAGTAAATAGAGGACTTCAAGAATAATGAAAGGACTGATGAAGAAATCAATAAAAGTCCTTGAGTAACAAAAATTACAAATGATAAGTGAGGACTAAAAGTACTAGTGTGAGGACTCCACAGAACTATAAGTAATACTGTGAGGACTCAAAAAAACTAAGGAGTGCTGAAGAAGTAGTAGAAAAGAAGACTAAAAATAACAGAGAAAGTACCCAATTTTTACTTATGAATTGACTTGTTAGGACTAGTTTTAAAAATAAATCGATAAACAATTTAATCTCAAGAGCCAATAAATAGTACAAAATAAGTTAAGTACGATTATGGAATTATAAAATATCCTTCGACAAATAAGGATTAGCGATTAGAAATCCAATAGTATTGCAGTGTATATATAAGTAAAATGTTTTTTTAGGCAAGTAAGCATTGGTGACGAGAAATTCATTATTGTTGCCGTATATTTATTAATAAAATCTGCTGCAAGACAAGCAAGGATTGACAATGAGAGACTCAACAGTTTTTCAGTATACTTATAAATGAAATGTGCTTTTAGGCTAGCAAGCAATGATGATTCAAAACGTTGTTTTGAAAATCTGTTTTACTTCTCAATAAATGCTCCACTGAGGGCGCATTTTATTTCCTACAAATACTACAAAAATAGAAGTTTCTTATCAACGATGCTTTCTCGCTTATGTGCACATTTGATTAATAATTACACTTAAAAACTGTGGAGCTTCTAATCACCAAGTTTTGCTTTTCTCAAGGCAAATTTTATTAATAAATACACTGCAAAATTGTTAAGTTTCTAATCACTGATACTTTCTTACTTAAGAGCACATTAAATTAATTAATGAATTGAAAAACTTTTAAGTTTCTAATCGCTAATGCTCACTTACCTGAGAAATAATTTTATTCATTAATACACTGAAGAACTGCTGGGTTTCTGATCACCGATCTTCGCTCATCTACAGGTACATTTTATTAGTAAATAGACAGAAAAACTGTTGGGATTCTAAATGCTGATGCTTGCTTGCCTAAGAGCACATTTTATTGATAAATAGACTCAAAAACTGTTAAATTTGTAATAACCAATGCTTGCTTATCTAAGAGCATATTTTATAATAAATACTCGTAAATACTGTTGGGTATCTAATTACCATTTCTTGCTTGTCTGAAAGCAGATTTTTTATTTATAAAGACATTAAAAAACTATTTAAATCCAATCTGGTGGGAAAACTATAAGTTTTTTACATTAAAGAGACACTAGACACTATTCTTGTAGCTTAGTGGTAAGACATGTTACTAGAGTGCTGCAGGTAGATGGTTCGATTCTCCAGAGCGGCAAAGCTTTTTAGAAACAATTTTCTATTTCCAATTAAATGTGTAAGTATATAAGTATTAATTACTTTTTTAAATAAATAACTAACAATGTTTGTAAAAGATATCATATAATAAGTTTTTATAATTTAATCAATTCTATCTGTCGAGATCAAATAATAAACATAGCAAAACTATCAACAATTAAAAATAATTTAACGACCTTGTTAATGAGAAAATAGAATCCTGAAATAAATAAATCTTCTTTGATAAAATTATGCCTGCAAACTTTTAAATTTTTATTATTCTTTCAAAATCTTAATGAAGTATTAAATGTAAATTTAGAAATAATTAAATTCCTAAATTTAATCATCTAATATTATTTTTAGAATGTTTTTTTAAGTTTTAGACAGCCACATAATTTTTTTTTAAAAGTACAAATCAATGTTTGTTTATTAACTCTAATAAAGTGTTTAAGAAAGATTTAAAATATCTTTGCAAAAACAACACACATATTGAAATCCAAAAGCCACGTATGGATTTTACATACAGTTCTTTTTTTTTTTGGGCTTGCGATTTTTAAAATAGATCGTTAAAATATATTTCAATAAATCCACTACTTTTCATGAAGTACTTGAGGAATATTTTAAGTAAAATTCTGCCCAAAGAATTCCTAACGCTGTAGTGTTGGTTTGGACGCTATGAGTATTGCTAGTTTTCAACAGACTCAAAAAACTAATGCTTTTTTGTTTGGAGTCATTGACTACGAATTTTATAAATTGGTAAATTTTAATATTAAATTGCAACGGTCCTCTTGTCTTTATTCCAAAAATATATGTATATTCTTATGAGTTTCTTTCAGAATGATAATAGCAAAATTTTCTACGGATTATGATACTAGTAGAACTGACACAAATTTTATAAGAACTGCAAATTAATGATGCATTACCAAACACAGAATGTGTGATTTTTTAAATTTTTTACTCAAGAAAATCAGTAATACAGATAGTCCTTAAATAACTGCAAGTGTCTTAAATTGAACATTACATCAATAAAGACAGATTTATCTCTTCTATTCTTAATAAGTATGCAAAGCAATGATTGCATCTTATATTATTTTGCTACGGTAGCTAAGGATTAATCGAAATTACTTTGCCTTTCACTCACAGGTCATGAATAATAAATAATTGTTCAAAACTATTTTATAAATGTGTTGTAAGACTATCTTTAAAATTAAAGAAGATAATGAATCTTATGTAAGGCCTTATTCTTTTTTATCTAAACTACATGTTAAATTAATAATACGTACGTATCTTTTCACACCAGCCGCACTACAACTACTACTCTTAGCAGTAGTACTCATTTGAGTAGTCTCATCCTCTAGTTCATGATTACTTATATTAAGGTTATTGATTATGGGCAGATCTTCTAGTAAAATGTGAACGTTTTCTCTAGCAACAGTTCCAGTCAAGGGCAACGGAAGATTATTTGCAACGTTATTGTGTACTTCAATTCCGTTACAGTTTTCACTATAAACAACCATACAAAGTCACTCACATTCAATAGGAAATTATATATTAATAATGAAAAACGCAGAAATAATACAGTTATATATGAGTACAAGACAAAACTTTCTATGAGAAAAAGTCAATGAAAACATAACACAAGTACCTGTAGGTTTTTATGAATGCAGCATCTATTCTTGTGTAAGCTTCCAAACACTTCGAGCCTTTAGCCTTAGACCTTTTTTCACCAACTACTTCCCTGTATCCAACCCAGTACTTGTGGTCTCAGCGACCCATACGGCAGCTGCAAGACATCGGATATAGAATACATTCAAAAAAATAGGCAATAAAATATACTGCATATGGATATGACACACACCATTAAAAAAAAAAAAAAAAAAAAAAAAAAAAACCCTTGAAGAAAGTTAAACGTTTTTTCACATGCAAGTCTACATATAATTTCAACTTTTCAAGTACTAAAATGGAATACCTAACCAAATACGTTTCACAAATGAAAGTGTACTTATTAAAAACATTAACTAAATTATAGATATTACGAATGAATAAATTTTCTGTTATACATACTAAACACATGAAAAACAATAGAATTATGATACATAACATTAAAGTACTATATTGTACCTTCTTACAAACGTATATAAACTTTTACATAAAAAGATGAAAATCGGTTTTATTGTCTTGGAAAAGTTCATTTAAAAAAAAATATTATAAAGTTTAATTACCAATACTTACTTTACCCTACGTTCTTCAATAGGATATAACATAGTTACAGACAACAGGTACAAAGTAAAAGATTGAAGGTGTAGTCTGCAATCCTCATATCGTTTGCACGTACTCTACAGCATAACAAATAGCAAGAGAAGTCAATTTTATAATTCCACATAAATGATGCATTTTTAATTCGCATACTAAATGCAGGGTATCTTATGACGAGAGGAATTCCAACCGCGGTGTATGGTCTGTTTACCAAGGTACCACTTGCCAAAGTCAGGGCATTATTTAGTGTCATTCCTTTTTTCCTTTTTGTTGAGGGTCAAAAAACGAACTGTCATAAGGGGCCAAATCATTGCATCACTGTATTACCATCCATTTGCAATTATCTGGTACTTGGTGGTAGCCTTCCATGGTCAAGCGTTATAAGAGCAAGGGCAAACTAACTGTGCAAGAGTTACAATGCTTAAAAGCAGGAGGACAGATGTGGTCTGATGCCCAATTACACATGGGATTCTAAGGTGATGTTTACTGACAAGTCAACGTAGTAGTCACAAGATATAAGATAGAGTTTGTTACTACTAGAAGTGCTTTAAGTTATCATTTGACAATAATCTGTATTATCAATGAAATCAGCGTTACTCATTCTAGACACTTATGGTAGACAACTATACAAAGGGGCTTTGGCCATGTAAGGAATGTAATTGAACTTAGCCTAATCAACACTTGACATACACGTGTCAAAAGCACTGCCTGAAGTATCCTTCTGCTGGACAGTCCACCGCATAAGCATTAAAAAAAATCAAGCGTTGCGTCAGAGATGCCTTACTTGTCTTAATATTGTTGATCTGGTTATATGTCCTGAGTAAATAAATAAACACGAAGTGGGATCTGTCTCTTAGGCCAAGGACCTAAATGAAAAATCGTGATCAATAGCAATATAACTATAAAAATCATTTGCCACTTCAAATACTCTATCGCTTAAATAGATTTATTTGTTTAATTAATAATAAGGAATCCAAAATAACGTTAGTCTTGTTTTCATAAGTTAACAGACAATTTATGTGCCTGCAGTAAAAAAACTGCTATTAAATGGCAAAGATCGTCTTAGAAATACTATTGTTTAACAAAGTTGCTATGCTTGATAACTAAGTCAAAAGCTGCATCGGAGTGAACTACGAAACCACTCACGGGTGAGAACTGGCAGAAATGACTACTCGTGTTTTCTATGAAGACTGTCATTTTGATAGCTTTCGCTACACAATTGGGTCTAAAATAGACAATCCAGAGTCAGTGCAACCGATGGTCATGACTAAAGTGTCAGTTTTAGTCCCCATGCCTGTAACCTATGCGCTCTTTTAAAAGTTACTTTTAGGTTAACATGAGAGATGCGTTTGGCTCACCAACGGATACAAGATTTTTTAAACTTAACCTCGGGATAAAACTAGCTCAGTCATATGATGGCATCTTTCTCGAAGTCCTTTCACATCATGATATAAAAAGCCTCATCTTAGAGGTATGATCCTTCACGAAGAGGGCACTGCCGCTCATTGTGTTAAATAACAGTGTTTACTTTTACGTACCTTTACTTAAAGTTTAATTAATGTTCTATCTGTCAAATGAGTGGCCAGAAGAAACCCTAGATAAGTTAGTAGTAAATTCTTATGTCATAATTTTTCTTTCACTAATTTATAAGAGTGTGAAGAAGCATCCATGGAAACCTTGTAATAGACGGCTGTACTTTTGTTAGTGATAAATAAGTTAACCAAGTCAGTCTTTAGCATGCTACATTATCTTGTAATAGGTGGTTATAAGGATAGTCAATGTATCATTTGTTAATAAAATGGCCCATGAGTGCCCTGGGTTCCATAATGAAGAAACTTGTGTTGCTATTTTCGTCTAATTTATTTAGATACAAGCCAGAAAGTGCCCCAACTCATCCAGTAATTGACGTTTGCACAATCAGTTAGTAATCTATAAGATCATGAAGTAGCCAGTTAGTTTTCTAGATGACTTAGTAGAAAGTGTCTACGATAAAAATAAGTTAGTGTTAAATAAGTCAGTCAAGTGGTGAGTCAGCATACTAGATTACTTGTTACTTGGCAGTGATATTGACAACCGATGTTTAATTTTTTATTATTGTGCCAAACAAGCTCCTCATGTTATCTGGTAATCGGCACTTGTCTTATTGCTTTCATTTATTAAAGCCGTAAAAAGTGTCAAGTTATCGCCTTCAAAGCGCTAGTGTTCGTATTTCCGTTGTACCAATTCATATAGGGGTTGGTAACTGCCTCGCACTACACGGTAATTAGTGCTAGTGTTGCTATTTAATTTCAATGGATTTGTACAGTGGACTGCAAACATCTTGAATAACATGGTTACAAGCAATTTTGCTATTTTTAGAGTATTGACTTATAAAGTAGATAGTTAGCACTTCTAGTTACCTAGTAATGGTTAACTGTGCTGCTACTTTTATTTAACTAATATAAAAAAAGCAAGTCAGCACTATTACATAACGATAAACACTTGCACTAGAAATCAACGTTATATTAAGTAATTAAAAATGAAGAAAGTGGCCTAGACTCCGCTGTAAAAAGTGCTTGTACAATTAATTAGAGATTAAAGTAATATTGACGAAGCTACTCAGCAGTTAAGGATATCTTGTTGAAGTTGGTGTTATATTCCATAAATTGTATAAATTTATAAAGGGAAAAGTAACCCTTACTTTAAAAGTAGAGAGTTAGCGTTTTACATCACCTGGTAGCAAGCAGTTCTAATAATAATAACGGATGGTGATGGATGATAGTCTTTTTAATTTGTGTTATATTGGTTAATAAAAAAGCTAGTGAGCCCCCATGATTATATTTCGATAAGTATTTATGCTTATAATTTATTTTATATAAGTTCATGAACTGGTCACTTTGCACCCTACGTTGCCTTAAGATAGGTGCTCAGGTAATACGCTAATGTTATATTGATTTATAAATTTGTTAGCAATCGCCTGGGGTGACCTTGTAAAAGGCACTTGTGCCATCGATCAGAGTTATATTAATTACGAAAGAAGTTATCTAGTAATAGGCAATACCGTTACAAATAGACATAATGTTAGTTAATGATGTAGCTTGTAAGTGCCCTAGACTATCTGGTAATGAGCAATTGAGTAATTAAATAGTGTTCTATCGGATGATAATAGCCCAGTAGGTACCTTAAGTTACTTACTAGTTTGTGCTTGTAAATCAACTTTGTATAAGGTACTAAACTAGCCAGTAAATACCTTAGTTTATCTGGAAAAGGGGCTGGTATACTAAAAATATTTTTTTGTGATTTAATAAGGTAGCCACTAAACGAATGACATGACCTAGTAATATTCATTTGTGTCTTAAACTAATGATATACTAGTTAATGAAGTGACCATGAAGCAATGTCACCTAGTTTTACGTAATTTTCTTATTAATCAATATTATTAAAGTTTAAGGGGAGGTTTTATTTTGGTGTTTTTTTATAGGTATTTGGATTTTTGATAAATGTTGTATTAGTCAATAAATTGGCTATTAAGCGTTTTGTGTTATTTTGTCATGGATACTTACGTACACTGCTTGTCGAAAACATGAAAATAGTCATAGGAAATTTTAGTAATAAATTATAATTCAATGGTTAAAAAAAACTTCTGGACCACCATATTTAAGCTTTTTATAGACGCTTGTGTGGTCATAGTTTTTATTTTGATTAGTTAGGAAATCCAGCGAAAGCTTCAAGTGACCTGGTTGTATGCACTTTTATCATTTGTAGATGCTATTTATGGTACTAAAATAGCCAAATAATATTCCTTATTTACTGTTAATTAGCACTTAAGTGATAATTTTATGTTATATTAGCTACTAAAACGATTAGTAAGAGCTACAGATCACATGATGATGGGCCCTTAGGCTTACAGTTTGGGTAAATAATTACCGAGTCATTTATTAATTCATAAGGTGGCCAGGGAATACTTTAAGTTGGCTAGTTTAGATTTAATAAGGATTTGCTATTATCTTCTCTGGCCTATGGTGCTTATAAATGCTCTGGTGTTTACTGTAGAAGTATTGCTCACACTCCTTACCTGCTGTATATCATTATACAACTACATGTTCAACAGTCCTTCAGCATGATAAGAATGATGAACGCCTATAAAGTTTTTATCTGTTAAATGATTTTTACGAGCAGTTAGAGTATCTAAGAAAGATTATTAAGAATATTTCCAGCGTTTTGTGTTTTAAACTAGAAATGTCACTCATAATAGACTTACCATTTGGTTCTTCACATGCAGTGATGTTACTGAAAGAAATAATGGGCTGTATTTCTACAGTTCCTAGTACTTTATGTTGACTATGTCACAGCCTTTATGTATTAGCTTAATAGTTGTATTTCAAGAAAAACTATAATCATTTCTGGCTGAAATTTCTTAGCTCAGCAATTGGCTTGGTAAAAAAGATTTCAAGTAGTCTTAATGTGTTTCCAAAAATAAATTATTTCCTGTAACAACATGATATGTTACAGAACCTGTATTACTTAAATTTGCTGCTCCTTTTTAACAATTATTTCTGATATCTTTAGCCATTATCGAATCATCTTTACTGAACTTAATCGTGTTATTTTCTTGAAATTAACGCTTCTGTTAGTTCTGCTTCTTCCAAGCATAATGCAAATACTTGGTTGGAGAAAATCTAATCTGATTAAAAGTGTTTGGCTTATTTGCGATAAAGATAGTGAAATGTAATGTAATTGTAGAAGACCAACCCTTCTTTACGTAAATACGTTATTTTTCAAAAGAAGACTCTGGTTAATAGTTTTGAGGAGACCTTAGTGTAAGAAAAAGTCTAAAGTTTGAATAACAAAAAAAAGACTATTATGATTACTTTTAATTTCAGTATGTATATTTTTTTAATTACATCACTGAACTGCAAAAGACATTCAGCATGACTATAAGTATATTCTTTAATATGTATTATTTTACAATTGGTACGTTATTAGATAACTGCTTTAAATTGTGATCTACTTGTCAAAACTTGCAGTTAGCCTTTTTGTAACAAAAAAAAACATACATTAGTGGCTAGTGATCTGTTTCTTATAAAAATTTAAGCCTTAACATGTATTAATAAATTTAATAAACAGCAAAAGTAATTTCTAATAATTTGCAATTAATCAAAACATAGTTTTTCTCTGCTGTTGTTGAAATGCGTGAGGCAAATTTTACTAGTTGCACACCCTTGCCCAGCATTACCTGGGACGAAACCATACCTACCCGAGTAGTAAAATGTGTAAGTACCTTAAAAGGGATTAACTTTTACTTAAAAAAAAAGCGTCCTCATATTTTTAAGACAGAACCCATCGTTCATTTTTTAAACATTATTTTAAGAGTGGACTGACAGTCATGGAGTAATTTTCAACAAATTCCTAATGAAATTATGATTTTTTGGTATGCTTGCGTTGGACCTAACTTAGCGTAAACTATGTATGGTCTTTAAATGTAGCCAAAAATCCATAATGCGAGAAATCAGGTGCTTATTATTATCTTTGTGCAGATTTTATAGGACTTCGAAATTACTGTATACTTTTATCTGATCTTTTTTTTTTTAAGTTAGTGTGATGAGCAAGACCGATGCACTATTTTCGACATAAATTAGAACAGCTATTTTAACCTCTTTCATTTTTCTTAACTAAGCTTTGCATATATAGGGAACTAACCAGATTTTTATGAACCAGCTTTATGTATTTAATAATACATAAGCCTAAATTATTTATAAAAATGTTGAAAATCCATTGGAAAACGAGAAACTTCTAATTAAATACGTGATCTTTATTAATAACTGATACATGTATCATTTCTAAACGTATTATGCTTTGAAACGTATAACTTTTAAAATAACGAGTCTTCAATACACATATTACATGATTAATGTTCTTAAAATGAAATTTTTCTAATATGGCTGAAATACTTTAACCCATATCAATTTCAAAACTAATCTTTCCGTTACAAATTAGTCCATCCGCAATTAATTATTTTAACTGCTTTAGCTCTTCCTAGACATAAAGTCATTTTTCTAAACTGTTGCTGCTGACAATATTGGCCTCCAATTTATTATTTATAAAATGGTCTTTGCCTCTGTTGTAATCTTTACGCAATTTTACTTTGTAACCTTGGCTACTATCCAAGCATTTATTACATACACTTACTAACTGTCCTATATTATTATTGACGTTACATTCATTTATATCCCTATGAATTTTGGCTATGTGGTTTGCATATTAACAGCCAAAACTTGCTTTCTCTTCGAAAGCATGATTAGAGACACCTAGATAACCCAAATAAGGTACGAGAAAACGAGCCAAAACAGCCATCGTTTTTCATTAGTAATACATTCTTTTTTAGTCGATAATGTTGTATATAGTTATAAATATACTTAGTATTTAAACACATGCGTTAATAATCAAAGACATGTGAAAGTTTCAACCATCCATAGTTGCTGAGGATCCACTATACGTTTGCTCTGGATCGAGCCTGGCAACACTGAGCTCTTTACTGCAGAAATATTGCTCACACGGTTGCCTGATATGTGTCACTTTATTACAACGTGAACCTTTATTATTTGCTTATGTTAGGTGATAGAAGTTTTTTTTATAAATTTTCTACCTTACTTTATGTCCTACTACATATACCAAAGTTTACTAACGTAATCAACAAGCCAGATATACCATGAGCACAGGGAATCTACGAGAAAAAGCTACAAACAGCTAAGGATAAGGACAGAAAAACAATTCTTGACAAAATGACAGCATTATTTGGCAGAACAGAGCTGCTGAGAGCAAATGTTGGTAGAGACCCTTGCAGGATGACATATAGTGATATAAGCTTAGGTTTTAACTGGACTGATAACAAAAACAAGGAATAATGCAGTCAGGAAGGACTAAATAAGTAAAGAAAAAGTTGCTGTTTCCATAGATGTTGGTACAAACGTAAAAAAAATACAGAATTATACAGTCTACTTCTTGGAGAAATGAGGATAAAATATTCAGTACAAGTAACAAAGTAGGTTGGCTAGGAGAAAACCACACCAGAGACTTATCTCAAGAATAAGATGCTACCAAGGATTGATTAGGCACTTCCAAAAGAATGTCATTGAAGAGAATCTGGACTATAATTGCAGACAGCCAAGGTAAGTAATTTTTTTTACTTTCTTATTCTGCAGAGCTGTATTAATAAAAACCTGCAGGTAAAAATCCGATTTTAAGCAGCCAGAGGGGCTCAAGCATAGAGCACAAGGGTTCTTAGTAATGCAAAAATGGCCTCAATGACTTAGATGAACTCACTGTTACAATGTATACACAAGGAGCATAAACTTTCAGCTTTTTCGAATTTGTTGGTTCTCTGAAGCTGTGTACACGCTGAAAAGAGAACGAAAAGACGTCATCAGACAATAAGTTTTATTAAAAAAGAAACAGCAAGTGCAATCGTAATATCATGTTACGATTACATTCTGTGTATTACAAAATTCGCTTAGCTCAGAAAAATCAAGCGCTCCCATTTGTCATAAGAATTTGGTTAACCAATCAGAATGCTGGCTTTTTTTAAACTAACAAAATGTTGCAAGATATTAAATGTCGTCGGCATATCACTTCAAGGCCTCAGCATCAACAGGTAAGGACAAAAAAACACATAGACAATAATCAGCAAATGTACAGAGCTGCTTAAATAAAAGTGGCTGTAAGAGAAGAGACGTGGTAGCAACAGCTGCAGTGGCCATGACCAAAGCAAAAGCTCTCTTTGGTAGTAAGCCTTAAGCTGGATGCCTAAGTGCGAACAGCAAAAGTTTTTGGTGATTTTTGCAAATTATTTTGGGGCACGGAGTCATAAAAGTTTGAGAGAGAGAGAGAGAGAGAAAGAGAGAGAAAGAAAATTAAAAGGGCTTTCAAAAAAGTGCAAAGCGTGTTGAAAAAGAAATTATGAGAACAGTTAAACTCGTTTACATTTGACCAGGATGCAAGGCTGGCTAGAGATACAGAGAAAAAGTGTACGTGTAAAACAGACAATAAGTATAAGATATCACCTAGTGCAATCTCGTGAGTGCCATTATTATTCGCGAGTTTGGCTGTGTGTGTAAGGATAAATTGAAGAGGGAGAAAGTTGAAAAACAGGGTGAAAATAAGACGATAGAACGCCGACAAAAAAAAGTAGCGTACAAAGAGTAAGATAGCAAGTACAGTAAAAAGGGATAGGGTAATAAGCGTTGAGTGGACAATGAAGAGAAGAGAGATGAAAAGAGAGAAGGAAAATTGAGAAAACAAAACAGACCCTAACAGTTAAGTTAATAACGAGATACATAGACAGATCAAAAAAGTATATATTCTTTAAGTACAGCCAAGAAAGATTGATTGATTGATAACGTGGGTCGCTTAGCCGAGGGCTAAAAAACTAAATGTTTCATTATTTGATTTTTTTTTCAATAATCATACTAAAGTTAAAGTATATGTATGAATTATTTACAATAACTTAAAACTATTACATCATAAATGACATCAAAATTATATTATAATATCAATTTAAAGACGTTTTCTATATAGAGTTTCCTGATGTGCCTCAGGCAAATTTCGCACTATTAACAAATTAGCATAACAATTATTTACAAAATTTTTTTCCTCATATTCTGTTTTATTAATAGAGTCTTAAAAACTTGCTTTGTGCACATATTACACTGTATACACGCTTATGTCAGATGTTCAAAGATATAAATAAAAGATCCACTTATTTATCTAGCCAAAGTGTATTGTAGTAAGATTTCAAACTAAGAATAATTTTATACTCACGTTAATGAGTAGAAATCTTAATGCATCTTAAATTTCTATTGTTTTAATTCATTAGAAAACAAAAATGTTTACTATGATTTTTTTAATGTTGAAAGCGTTTTTGACATTTTATTGTAATGTGGTAACTTCTCTTAGAGTGCAAACGCTGATATAGTGAAAGATTTTTCGTATACCCCTGTAGACACAAGCCTGGTTCATAACACCCTGATGTAACATTTCACTCTGTCTGCGCAAATCACCCAAAGTGTTAAAAAAATTCTTTCAAGTAAGCAGGTTTACCAGAGGTTAAAATACGATACAATGTGATCAAACTAAAGTTACTTTTACGTGAGGTAAGTGTCAACCAATCTCATTGCTTATGAAAAGAAATGAGCTCCGCGTCTCGTTGCAAATAAAAGATACTTCTAAAACTGTATTCGGAAGTCACTTTAATTTCGTGTCGAGGTCATCTGCAAAGTCGGCACAAAGAAGACATCAGTTATCACAATGTGGGACAAAATTAAAGCACAAGCCAACAACAACAAGGCAGTGATTTCTTATGCAACCGTCAGTTTTGCTGATCCACAGCAGAAAGCACTGCGTGAATCTTTCTATCACTCAGCAGGAGGCTTCATCTCCCCAACCACTCTACCACAGACTATATAGCTGAATTTATCTGCTCTATACATTCATGAATATCAGCTGGCCTACACTGGATATGAATCTGGAGATCATGAGCGAAAAGCATTGCCCTTGTAAACCGCAGCGTTGACAAAACTGAGTTTATAAGCATTAGAAATAATATTGAGGCAGAAGAGTAGCCCTGCGTCATATCTAAAGTTACTGGACGCAAATGAGTCAGGATAGCAGTTAGTAGCAACACTGCCAACGTTCGATTGTTTAAATATGAGTGCAGCCATTTAATGGAATGAGCTGAGAAACTAAAATCTAGCAGTGATCGAAGCAGGGCTACATGGCTTATAGTGTCAAACGCCAGATGAAAGTCAAAATTCACTGAAAGTGTGACTAGTCCAAAATCCATACGGGAACGAACATCGTCAGACACTTTGTTAAGAGCCGATTGGGTACTATACCCACACCTAAAGCCAGATTGTAATGACGAAAGTAGAGACTTTGCTTCCAAGCAATCATACATTTGTTGTGTGGTAATATAGTCACAATTTTTGGACATATGAGGGACATTTACTATTACACGTGTCTGTTGGGCACTCTTTGGTTCAGCGACCTTGGAATAAAAAACTACAGTAGACAGTTTCTATATAGAAAGATATAGACCCTCAGATATTGGCAAACTGAAGACATGCAGAAGGTAGACTGCAAGAGTTGGAAAAACACCAGAGAAATAACTCAGTGATACGCCATCACTGCTACGATCCTTAGATGAGTTCGCACAATGCATTAACGACTATCACAAACAAACCAATTACACTGGCATGGATCTGAAAGCGACTGGGAAGTCAGTCGTTTGACAAAGTATTTCATTAGGCTCCTGCAATAAGCAAAAGAGGCTGAAACTTGCCACTGACGAGTAGTAGTCCAGCAGTGTGAAGGCTGACAAAGATATTTATTGTGATTATGGCTTACAAAAAAAAATCCCAAAACAACTCGAAATTTTCCAACATTTAGACTTATCACTCTCTCCGATCAGTCTATCCCTGAGGTACGCATCAAGGGCACTCAAAATATTGATTGTAATCTTCTTAAGCAACTCCCTATACTTTACCATATCTTTTGGGTCTTGTGATCTCTTGGCCTTCCGATACAAAATGTCACGTCTTGTACATTTGGCCCTGATCTCAACCGTTATCCACGGTGCAGGCATTCTATGGGCTTTTTGGACTCTGAAGGGTGCGTGCATGTGAAGCACCTTGATAACCCGAGCTCAAAAGGTGGAGACAGAGTTGTCCAAATGAAAAGTACCTTTATCCAAAAAAAGTACCTTTTTTAGGTAAATTTTCTATGGATGCACCTCATATAAGAAGTTTACTTGTAAAACAAGAGAGAAAACGCTACGATTTACATGTCTATACACATTATCCATACGTATAGCAGCCAGTGATGACTGCAGTGCAGAGAATTGGTTTCTCTGTCTCTCTTCCTTTTTTTCTCTCTGTCTGTTAAATACACAGAATGGTGCGTGATAGTCATAATATACATACATATGCTCAAAAAAAACATGGTAAAAAATCTTTTTTCTTTGCTATTCATTTTTATACATGTATAGTGATGTGTCAAAAAAAGGTTACAGTAATAAATATTTATAATACAACAAAATAAGGTTTCAAAATAAGAAAAAACGTTGTATTTTGGAAGGCAAGCAATTCTGGCTGAAAAATTTCATTGAAACGGGTTATCGAAAGAAGTTCTACGCAATTGACGAGCAAAAATTTAAAATAGTTGGACTATGCACAAATATAAACTTAATTACCTTATTTCTCGACTGTACCCAGAAAAGAACCGGCCAACAAAAATATTTAATTAGAATTGCATTTTTAGAACATTTAAACGAACGTTGACAAAATGTTTAAAAAATTTGTGATACAGCATAGCCTCTCAAAGTTAGCAGAATAGTTATATCTTAAAAGGGAAGCCAGATAGGCCAAAAAATTCTTGTTTGTATAAGAAATAATTATTTAGGTGCAGAAATATATATCAGATGACTTTATTGAAACAACCGTAACAATTTAAAAGAAAATAAAAGTCATGTATCAAAGGAAAAGCTACGTTCTACCAGTTAGACCTATATCTGTTAGTTGTTGCTTCGATGGTACCACTATCTTGGCAGATAATGGTATGCGCATAAAAAAAAAATTAATAATTTCTGACGATCCATGGGTACTAACACCGTAGCGGATAATGGTGTGCGCGTAAAAACAACTTAGTTATGGACCAGGGCAAAAAAGAGTAAAAACAAGAAAGGAAAAAATATGAAGAATTTGTCATATAAACTTTAACACTAACTTTTATTAATATAAAATAGAAGTTTACAGCAAACCAGTGCGAACCGAGGCGAGTAAAGTATTCAAGATGTTACGCACTCGTTAAGGACTAAGTAATAGTAGAGGTGGACTCTAAATAATCAGTCGACCGTTCAAGGGTGAAAAAAAAATTAACTGTGTCCTTACCTCGTGGTAGACTGGGAGGTAGCAGAGACGGACTCTTACTACTTAGTCTACCGTTCGAGGGAAAGTACTTAAGAGAGCCTCTAGGGCTTTTTATAAGAAGTAGCGGACCTTGGTAATGTGCTGATTCAAGAACGACGTAGGAAAACTTGCCAAGGGAAAGTCTTACAGAAAATACAATAGCCAAATATCTTATTAGCAGAACTGCTCCAGTTTAGCCACTCTAAAATTAGCACTTCCCACATCTGGCTCGCTCTCATATATGCGTCAAGAGACGAAAAGATAATTCACGTACTCTTGCCCTTCCTTTCTCTTTTAAATCTAAATTTTAAAAGATTTTAATATGACTTAACATTACCACTAAAACAAATTGTTGTTAATATTCACTAATGCTAAACACCAGTCGTTTGTTCAACTGAACTTGTTGCAAGAAGAGCAGCGAAAATTGCTTAGCAATTCAATTAATGCTCGGGTGAATTAGCGACCGGTGTGTTAGGATTCATCAAATACTACTACTACTTAAGCACCAAAACGGTGGCCGCTGCCTTTATTATTTGTAATCATAATATCAGTAGTGGTAGTATAAATAATAATAATAATAATTGTAGCATCTCCGAGTAAAGAAAAGAAGGAGGGTTAACTTTCTGTTTTCTTGTACATTTGGGAGGAAGTGTTAACAATTAACTAGATTAAAAATTAGACTATTGCAGTATGTTTATGAAATTAACAATGTAATGCAAAAAGGGCTACTTGGTAAATCATGAGCTTGTGATTTTAAATTGTAACAAGCAGGTTATCCCTTGAAAGTTAATAGTGTTATTAACTAGGCTTGTCATGGTTAATATGTAACGTAGTTGTTTCCAAGTGGTGTAGTGTGTAGTGGTTATTTGGAACGACTCTGGCTTTTACTAATACTTTCGCTTTTTTATGTGTTTCAATTCTAAGCTTTTTAAATATATCACGTTATATTATTTAATCCTTTTTCAAAGTTCATTATTTTTATCATTATTTTACAGCGGGTACGGGTAACTTGAAGGTGATTCACCTCTTTTTAGATGCACTTTGGTCCTTGCTCAAGTGCTTTTACATGAAATTACTAAGTCATGAGGAGGGAGAATATTGTTGGTAATTTTTAGTTTACCGATCTTACAATATTAGTTTTTAACAATGGAGCATACCTGTATGTCTATTGTTTACCATAATCTTAATCCGATTGAGTAGATTATTTCATTTCCATGGAAGCCAGAACTTAAAAAAATTTTGATTTGTTGGATACAAAGATTGCAACAATAAATGATTTTGTATATGTTATGTCATAACAACTGCGGAACTATTAAATTTAAAAGAAAACAGTCTGAATTTCACGTAACAGGAGACACGTACTTTCTTTCAGTGGAGTATGGTGATCTTTCGTTTCGTTCTGCATTATATGGCCAACAGTTTTTACATGTAATACATGTATCATAGCAAACATAAAAGAACTTTAAATGCACAAATCACATGTAACATAAGTGTTATACTAAGGTTTCTGTAATAATACGCGCACGTGATTAAATACGAAAAAGTATTAAATTTTTTACTATTTTAACATTCCATTCTAAAAGATCTTTTTACATTTAGTGTAGTTGGATAGTTTCAGTTTCTGTTATACCAAGTTTAAAAACTTTTCAGCTGAAAGTTTTATTTCCACCACGGATTCTGAGAACCACACCTGGTTTTTTTGTTACGCATTTTTTAAATTACTATAGTAACGAACACGTACAATAACTTCATTTTGTTTTATTTATGCTTTTTATTTTATTGCTTATAGTAACCTCCACATTTTATCCCCAGGAACTATGTTTTTTTTCTATTTTTATTACGGATTTTGAATATAGCATTTAGTAGGTGCTGACAAAATAATCAAATTACAAAATTCAAAGTCAATCAGCTTAGAATCACTAATATACACTTAAAATATACTTCTTATTTTTATAAATAATAAATTTTTATATCGTTTGAGACGTTAAACCTATTCATATACTAACTTACAAATAAGACGTTTACACTTAAGGCTTACTCTTTAGACATATTCTTATTTGTTCTTCATCTATTAGGTTGATAATAATATCTGTCAGATAACCTATTTGCACATTGGGATTAGCAACTGAAATATTTGTATCTGAACATTATTTTCAATTATACAAACAGTTTTTTCCTAATATCCTATGCTTTTTATCTATTTGCTGTCAGACTTAATTTACTCTCTTTGTAGATGTTTATTAGGCTTTTGTGAATAAGTTAAGAATTTATGTGGAACAAATCCCACTCACTAGACTACTTATCACTTGAACAGCAGTAAGTGTTCATACTAGATTTAAACTATTTATAAAATATTACAGTTAAAATGACAAACAGGTTTAATTTAAAATAAACTAAAATAAATTTTAATTAAAAAAAAGACCATTAACCAATTATTTGATAGTTAATAATTAATTAATAAAAGTATATCACTGTTTCACTTTCAATATAAACTAAATTTCCATAAATCATACGGCTTTCTTTATTTGCATGTTAACGTCAATCACCTACTTGTAAATTACGATAGTCATGCTGTGTTTTTTTTTCTACCGTTCTTAAAGGTCGTCATCTGCAAAAAAGACATATTTAATTTAAGAAATTTATTTATTAGTTGCTATATTACAAAGAAAGGTTTTGGTGTCACTTGACCATTCTTATTTTCATCCAAACTGTCATCATCACTAATCTTTTGAAACAGTAAAACATCAATTTTGTTTGAATTTTCTAATTTAATACAACTTACCTTTTTAAAGTCAATGATGCCCTCTGTGTTTTCATTGTTTTTTAAGCTGCCTAAGTTCTTAATTTTTTTTTTTTTTAATTTAGGCATTCTCTTAACTTCAGGTATTTCAGGACTTTACGCATCACCAAGACTTATCTTGGTCTTACCTTGATTTTATCTTTGTTTTCTAAAACAAGAGTCAAGACGAGAGTCGAAAAAAAATTTCAAGACAAGACCAAGAGTCAGGAGACCAAGAATGTTATTTTGACAAGATTCTTTGTGACGATCCTCAGTCTTATAACTATAAAACATTATATTTATTTTTGGTGATTTAATTTATTTTAATGCAAGCCAATTTTAAAAAAATTTATAAAATTATTAAAGTTTAAATTAACATGAAAAAGAAATTATAAGTTACGATAAACCTGGTGGGACCTAATACATACAAATAAAATAATATTTATAGTAAGATATTTAAATTGATTCCACAAATACCTTCTGCTAGCGTACTTTTAATCCATGAGCTTAAACACAGAAAACTGCAGGAGGTTTGACACCCTAAGGTGGTTCTTTTATAAAATAATTATAACCCATGGTAAGCTAGATTACGCGTTGTTTTGACGAAGAAGCGACGCTTCCAGTCTATGGCTGTTAATATAAATAAGAACTAATTCTGTAAATCGTGAAATATGCACACATTGATTAATAGAAAATAACTATTAAATAAGAGAAATAACTTATTCAAAGAGTGTCAAGCCAGGCACCCTTGCATGCATACAACCGCATGCTTCGACAAACAGACAAAATCTATCAGTCTGCGTGCTTCGTCAGAGTACCAGACGCCCACAAAGCTGTTGGCTAGCATTTGTCTAGAGATAGTGCCACTAGTCTCTCTCTTTCACATCATTACAATATATACATAGCCTCCAGTAAAAATGTATTACATTTCTTTTACGCCTTCTTACATTTATACTAGTTTTCTTTATTCAGTTTCTTAAGCTTAACATGTTTTCTAACTTTTTAAAATTTGTTCTCCAAAAAGGTTTCGGTAAAATGTCTGCATTATTACTTTCTGATTTAACCTTAATAATATTAATCATTTTATTGACATAACTTTCATTTACAGAATGAAAATGTTATTCTGTATATTTTACAGTTTTCGTAAAATTACCAAACTTTGCTATTCTTACAGCTCCTGAACTGTCTTTATTCATTTCAATTCGTTTTTCTAACTTTGAACAAAATGTTTCTAAAAAAATTTTTATTAATTTTAGTTTACTGAGAGCCTTTGACAATGCAACATATGCAGCTGATGTTGATGACTTTGTTACATCACTCTGTTTACGTGTTTTCTAATGAATAACATTACCAAAAAGTTTTACTATGTAACCAGACGTAGATTTTCTTTTTCTATTTTGACCTGCCGAATCTAAATTTACAAAAGAGTCTAAGGCAATAACATTCTTATTTTTCTTGTACATTAGATTCAAATCTTTGGTAAGGTACATATACTCAAAAACTCTCATCGCATACTGAAAGTGTATTTCATTGAAATAATTTAAATATCTGCTTAAATGATTTATACTACATTTTACATAAGGTCTCACTTCCAAACTTATATACAAAATACGAAATTTCATACTTCAAACCATTTTCAAATTGTTTTCCTTATCCTAGCTTTAAACTTTTAAACTAGCTTTAATCTTTAGTGAAGTATTATATATTTGAGCATTTTCTAGGTTGTATTTGTTTGATAAAGATTTCATATAATTTTTTCGACTTAAAAACCTTGCATTTTACTTCATATTATGAATAATATTTATTCACAAATGATTTCTTTTTTTCCTAAATCCTACAGGCAAAATTTTTTAAATAATTTTACTTCAACCACATCAATGGTCCTTCGACTTTTAAAACCAGTTAATACATTACTAACAAACAAAATAATGTAAGCTTCAACTTTTACACAAAAAATATAAACAATTGTCTACTTCACTGTTTTCAAAATAAGTATTTTAGAACTGCATTAAAACATTCAAAGAAATCTCTAGGGCTTTCTGTTAAGCCACTCAATGTTTTTTGCAATAAACATACTTCATACAAATTATTGCTAAAACCTTGCAGTTCTTTGACATAATTCTCTGATTTAAATTTCTTACTAAAAATGCGGTTTAAATATTCATCTTTTTAATAGTTAGGCTTTATTTGAAACAACACGATAACAGAATTCTTATGGTTAGCTTCTAAGCTACAAGAAAAAATATCTTTAATATTTTTCTTTTGTTTTAATTCTTTAACTAGTAACCTTGCTTTCCATTTTTTCTCATTTTTTTTTGAATAAATCTGTTTAACATTGCAAACTTTTTGTCTTTCAGCTTATCTACCAATATTAAAGTCTTATTTTTATTTAAACAATAAATTGCTCTTTTTGTCGTAATTTTTCCAATCATTAGACTTAAAAATTCTGATTGCTTCACTAAAGCTTTTAGGATTTTTTGCCCTACAATAATTAACATAAATAGTATTATACACGTAATTGCCATTATATCTTTCTAGATGCTTAAAATTCCTGTTCAGTCTACTGTTAAAAATTTTTTTTTTTCTATTCTCACATTTACTCTCTTTCTCAGTAATATCATTGTCGTTTTTATACTTAGCATCTTTGAATTTTTAACTTGCATTAGACTTATTATCATAAAAAGCTTTCATCTTTATTTTTTAGTTCATTAGATTTTAAATCAATACAAAATGTATCTTTTTTAGTGACATATACATGTCTTGCTCCAATAATCCTATTGTTTATCAGAACTATATCCTATGATAATCTACAAGAATTCCTAAGCCTGCTTGTTAATCTCATTTTAATCTCCCTCTCTGTTCAGGAGCACATTAAAATACTTTGCTCCCAGACTTTTTTAAATGTTTAAAATTAGGATTAATACCAAAATACAATTAAAAAGGATTTTTTAATTCAAAAGTATTTGCAAGGGTAATGTTCTTTAAATAGGGTGCCACACATATGACTTTCAGCCAAAACCTTCTATCTATCCTAGCTTTAGTTGGACAAAATCAAGAAATTTCTATTATACTTCTGTTTATATCTTTTAGCATTATTATTTTATTCGTGCACGTACAGTGGACATGCATCTAGACGAATTTCTTCTTCTTTCACGAATTCAAAAATTCTTTTATTCATATACTCTTTTCCATGGTCACATAAAAACTTTTAGTTCTTCTTTCTATTAAATTTTTATTTTTAATAATGTACAAAATAACACACTTACAAACTTTTCCTCCTAATTTAAGCAGATGTACTATGACAATTGTACTGTTGTCATCAATAAATATTAAAAAATGTTTTTACACATTAAATCTAATTGTATTGTAAAGTCTTTTCAAATATAATAGAATAATAAGATTTGATGTCATATTTTTTACATGAAATACATTTGACATATCAATTCTAACGAATCTTTCATGAACTTTTAAATAACTTGAAACTTGTCCTTCTTTTGTCAGTTGTAAGCTTCTACCATCACCTACATTTATATTTACTGGAGTTCTTCAACAAATAACTTAAAAAAATATCATTACAGTTCACTACATGATTCGTACAACCGCTATCTAAAAGCCAGTCAATATGTTTACCTTTTGTTTTATTTCATTGCAGCAGACTCAACTATCTTCGCTAAAAAAACTCTAAGTGGTCAGCTGCCTTTTGCCAAGTATCCTGTTGTGATGCGTGGCCTCTTTTTCCTTGTCCAGTTAAGCCTTCTCCTTTGCCTGAATTTCTGCCTCTGCTTCTTAAAGCTTCTCGATGCACGCCGTTTCAATCAAATTGCTGGTGTCTGCCTGTTTGTGCTTAACCATCATAGCCAGCATTGTTAACGTTTGGGCAATCTTTCTCATTTTGCTCACTTTGATCTCAGCCATAACAGGCTTTTTCTTGTTTCTCGTGACCTTATGATTTCGAAACAAAATTTGATTTCATACTTGCACTAGCACTTTCACTCTTATTTTAAATTTTCAAAATTTTTATTTTATTGATCACATAACTATTAGTCTCATCTTCCTTTTTTAAAGTGTCTATCAAATGATTCATGTAACTGTTTGATTCTGGTAATGTTTTTGATAAATAATTCACTTATTTTCTGACACTGTAGCACCTGCTGGTTTCAACCTATAAACTGCTTTTTTGAATTTACTTGTAAAGGCCAATTACTCCTGGTTATTTTTTGATCTGATTTTTCAGAATTTGTTCCAACATATAATCTTTAGTGCTTTCGATTTTTTAAAGTATATTCCATCAAATTTATTAATTATCTTGAATACTATGTCAAAATCACTAGCAAATCTTAGCAGTTTATTTTAACTACGACTGTATGTATGAATAATGGCTTACAAATCTATTTTAGCCCATCCGCCTTCCTTGTCTGTCGACATTCTTGCTCTATTTCTTACTACGACACATTTCTTTAATTTTAAGAACATCGTTATCCTTTTCTTCCAGTTTGCATAGTCCTGGCTATCGAATACAAGTATTGAAATTCACGCCACCTCAATATTACTTGGATCCGTTCTCGAACGTTCTATTTTTTTTTAATTTTTCTTTATCTTCGTAAATATTCTGCTTTAACACTAGTACATTTTTGATGGCATTTACCATACTTTGCAATGTTAAATTAAAAATAACTATTAAATGAGAGACATAACTTACACCAAGAGTGCCCAGCCAGCCATTCTTACATGCACACAACCGCATCCTTTGACAAACAGACGACATTTATCAGCCGGCGTGTTTTATCAGAACACCAGGCACCCACGAAGCTGTTTGCTTGCATTTGTCTAGAGGTGGCGTCACTAGTCCACCTATTCTACATCAGAATGATATATACATAGTGTCCAGTAAAAATGTATTACATTCTGAATAATGGCAGTCACCATGCACTTGGTATTTGTATATGCATACGAAACAAGTGACACGAGCAAATTTTTCTGCAAACGTAGTTTTGAGTACTTGAGTCGTTTTGAACGACCATAGTTATAAGATATTTTGAAGGTTATTGAAAAAATTGACGCTTATGACTGACTTTTCAGAAAAAGTGTATAAACGAGCGTATCTTTGTATACTAATACGTACATCAATACGTTATTTACATTTTTTTGCTTACGTTCGCTATTACTCTTTTTAAATTTCATTTTTTTTTTATTTCTTTTTCTTGGACTTCTCACATTTTTTGTATAAAATGCCTAAACTTAAGCGTGTTGTTTTGTAATCTAAGTTTTATAATCGACTCGACTCAATCAAATCGAGCTTTAAAGGGGCTTCAACGTTCCTAGTTAACTTTTTTACATGTGATTGAGTTCCGCTTGTGTTTCATAAACTTTGGTCACCTACATGCTATAATAATATCTGACTGTTTTATTATGTGTTTTTTTATCTTGTACCATTACGTGATTGTTATAATAAGTTTACATAATACTATTCAATTTTATCCATGATATATTAAGATATGTACATGATTGTCGCAATGATGTAAGCGTTACTGTGGTACGCAACACATAATAACGTATTTGATTTGGCTTGTATGGCAAGTTATCTATTGAATACCATCAAAAATTTTGAATGGTATAAGCTATTATTTGTTTCTCAACGAAGGTTCTTTAGATATTTCATTAAACTGGTTCCCAGTATTTTTTTTTAGTAGATAAATTACCACGGTCGAGTCTCACCGACATTAATGTATACACTCGGAACAGTTACTGCTTACGTACATTAACATGTACATATCCCACAGAATTTTGGAAATGTGCAGCAAAATTATCTATTGTTTAACGTATTGTCTCTTTATGTTTTACTCGTATTAATTTTTTGTTCAGTATAAATCAGTTATGGAAAAAAGACAATGGATAGTGCTACGATCTAGTTGTGATGTGATTCAAGATATATTTCTTGTATTTCTGTACGTTTTAATCAATGCATTCTAAACCAATATAAGATTCAGAAGAACATTTACATGTGGCTTTAGTTTGGTAGAAGTAAGCCAGAAATATGTCTATCAACAAAATTATTTTAATAAATGATACACAACTATTTCAATGATAAAAGATCTTGTGTTATGAACTTAACAGTAAGAAATTAAAGGATATATAACATATCTAGAGCAAAAATTCAGTTGCATAGGGACTGATGCAGGAAGTAAAACGGTACGGTGCTTACTACAGTCTCATCTGGTGTCTTTTTTTAGGCAAATTTTTTGGTGAAAGTATGAGATAGCCAATACTTAAGACTTATTCTGTTTAAAGATCAATGAACCTTATGGTGAAATGTGTACAGAAATTGGGTAGTTATGCTAGTAGTAAATGCAATATGCAACCGTGTTATAGCTTATGTATTACCATTAATTAAAATAGTCGTTGACCAAATACCTAACAACATAAGGTGATTTAACAATAATAACGATTTAATTTAATAGTTTGTGACAAAAATGTGTTTACCAATAAAATTAGAAATATTACCTGTGAATGCAACCACTGCGTTAGCATGAAACAATTAAAATTTAAAATTTTTTATTGTCTACTGAATAGATATACTAAAAAAGATATATAATGTTCTAAAATTTAATTGCTTTTTAAGGGGTGTGAGCATGCCCCCTAATGCACGGCTCCTTCACAACTGGAGGCGGAATGGCAGCATATGATAACGTCTACCTCTCCAAAAGTCACGTCTTGCCAACTAAACACAGCCTTACTTTGTTAGGACGCTCCAGAAAGTAAATGTCTACGTGGCGTACTTGCAGTTTAGTCCTCTGGAGGACCTAGTCGAGCTCAATGGAGAGGTGAACTCACGGATATTAGTAAGCTCTAAGCGACCGTAGCTAAGTTAGGCCAGGTAAAGTTTCTCTACTAGAAGGGGCACAGCTGAGAGATGAACTACAGAAATCAACTACACCGAACATACGAGTGCATAATGAAGATCTGTAATGGCATTTATTACCAGCTAGTCTGGAATCAGTGGCTTTTTCTCCCCGTTTATTAGTCCATTTTATAGGGTAGTGGCTTTAACAGCAGATAAAAATGGATTTAGAGAAAGCTGCTTTCTAAAGAATGAAGATGGATGAAGAAAGTATCATATACAGGATATGAAAAAAACAAAAAAGATGTCTTCCACTAGGAACTTAGTGACATGATATTTAATTTTGTTCTTAATAAGGGTTCGTATAGGTATGGATTTTCTTTTAGGTTTTTTTTTTAATTTTTGCGTAAGAATTATTTGTATTATTATTGGAAGTACCTAATTTGTTGTACATTCATTAAGCATTCGCAGAAACTTTTCGCTTTGCCTTAAGTTTTTATGTTGAACATACACATATAATTTTACTTTTATAGAATCACCAATCTATACGTATACAAGCACGCAGATTCTTATTGATATGTATATTCATATTACTATTCATATGATAATCTTACGATTATGAATGAAGTTGTTGTTATTGTGACATTGTTTTAACCACTCTTATTATTTCTATAGTTTTCTTGTAATTATTACTATTTTTTATTATTTGCTTTGACTAAAATTTTTGTTTTACTTATAATACATCTATACATACACACGTTTATAGTTTTCGCCGCTGGGAGACTTTAACTTCTCGTAATTATTAAGAAAAAAACTTTGTTAATCGATCTAGAATTATTTACGTATAACAATTGTCTACCGTGGTAAAAGCAAGCCTACTTACTTAATCTCTGTCTTCAACTTTAAAAGATTTTTCAAAGGTAGTTGTAATAACCATAGAAAACTAAGTTTTTAAGCACAATAGTTTTTTTTATTAGCATTTTTCTTAAAAACGTACTTTCTCTAAAATGTCTGTTTTTATACTATCCTCAGAAAAGATCTTGCATATTTTACTATAGGTCTTTTTCTTAACTTTGTGTACTTCTATCAATGAATCAAAAGCCTGAGTCATAACTTCTAGCCAATTATCGTGTGAAGGGTAAGTAATTTCACTAGTACGAGTAGTTAGCTGAAAGCTTACTTTTTTTTCTTTTGACTTTACAAATATCATAGGTAACTAATGAAACTTTTTGAATCCGTCTTTGATCCTGGATTTACTTACGGTATTGACTTTGATCATGGCATTCATTACTAGTTTCAGACTTTATACTGCTAAAATAACCGAAGGGATGTCTTCTTATTAGTTTCTTATAAATACAGAGAAAATTGTCCGCTCGTTTTGTAAGTTTCTCTCTTATATCGATCCTATCCTGTTATATAAATGTTTCGCTAGTTAACATTTTTTCTGCCTTCTGAACTCTTTTTTTCTTTCTCACTCGGGGGTTGTCTTTTTTTTACGGGTTTTCTGGATCTTTAAATTTTTTAATGGGTCCTACAATACATTTATTTCTTTTATGAGCTTCTTAGCGCTACTCATTGTTTTATGGGTTCCCTGACACCATTTAATGCTTTTATGGGCTCCATCGCACTTTTTTTTATTTTCCTTCTTTCTCTTTGCCAGGAATAGGACCTTTACCCTCCTCTACGGTCGGCCCTTATATATGTATCTCACTGAATCTATTACCATAGGTATAGTTCAAGAAAGATTCTAGTGGTCTAAGATCGCATTAAGTCTCACACCTTCGGGCTGGATCCTGCATGACGCCTGTCATCATAATAAGATAATTGTCCTGAGTAGGAAAGCTGACAAAGTCCATTAACCTTAGCACGCAAGGTAAGGTCTGATCTTAGTTCGTTGTATATTTGTAGCACTTTTGAGTCAGCGTATCGCTCTGCTTTTTTGAGATCTGTTTGAGAAGTAATCTTGACAATTCATGCGTAAGGTCTAGTATTGCCATAGGAAACGCCAGAAAGGTTGAGTTCCGGTTTGTCTGTACAGTAATCCTCATCAATTTCAGTGTTGTGTGGGATTTCCTTGGAAAATTGAAAGAAGGTGAAAATATAACGTTGTGTAAGAAGACATACACTTGTCTTGTTGTAACATTAGTCCCATTGTTTTTAAAAGTCATAGTAATGTTCTTGATTTCTTATTACGATTCTGAAGTAAAACGGGCCATACTACAATATCAATAATTTACACAAGCCGTTTGATACTTTAAAGGCCGCAAAGCATATGATCAACTAACGTTTGAAAAGTCCCGGGGACTCTTTGGAGACTCATAGCATTGCGCCGTAAGTACAGGTTTTAAAATGTAGTAGAGAAGGTCGTTTTTGGGGCCTTATTTAAATCAGTAAGCATTTGATGGAAGCTAGAGGCTCAATGAAAGGTTTAAAAGTATTAGCATACGCCGAAGTGGTCTACAATTTTGATTAAAGTTGGCAAGGGGTATGTGAGCCTGACAGTCTTTTCATTTAGTGCAAAAAATAAACAACCAACCTTTAACATTATTTTCCCTATCAGTCAGGCTTTTTATGAACTATTACAAATCAGGAACTGTGGGGAAAGTTTGATTTTGCAATCATGTCAATACTTAATAAGTCTTTCTCCTTATTTTGTAACTTGCCGTGCAAACAAAGAGAAAAGTGCTATTGTCTTACAGTTATAAGTACAGAATCAATAATAGTGATTTCATTAAACGTGAATTGATTGACTTAATGTATCTCTGTATAAACGAAGCTTACATCTTAAAAGCATGACAGTACTTCAAACATCTTTGTCAATATTCGGAGTTCTCATTAAACACAAAACTGTTCTTTTAATTAGGATTTAATACTGATTGGTGTAAGTGGTGAAAGTTACTCACTGAGGCCAAAAACTACCTAATTCTTGGTGAACAAGACAATGGTTTTATGGTTTCACAAGAAGTGTACGTAAGGTTTAGATCGAATGATGTGGGGAAATCATCAGATGAAATATGCACTTAGGTCTCCACATAACTAGCATTTGACTTAACTTGACCTAAGGTTCTGACTAGCCCGTGATTAGTTCCTAAAAAATCGAATAAAAAGTTTTAAGACATTTTAACCTAGTACCTTAATGTTTTTTTAATGATGTCGTTAAGCTTGAAATATGTGACAATAAGAGAATGAGGTGGATCGAGTCCTAATTTTTGGTTCTATATTTTTTAGTATCATACCGGACTGATTCAACGCAGAATAAGAAAATTTTAGAAGATTTTAATAAAATTATTAAAACAAACACTTTATTTGACAAAGTGACTTGTTTATATTTAAAAAATGTCACAGAGTCTACAGCAATCCAGTTTTAAAGTCTGTATGTAGAATGGAATAACATAACATGGAATGTAATTTCAGTTGCATCATCATTTACAATTTTTTTTTTTTTTTTCAATGATTAAGTTAAAGTTTTTGACAATAAAAACACAGAATGTTTGTAATCGGTTATTACATAAGATATAAAATATTTTTTCTGTTACGTTCGTCCAACTTACTATGCATGATTAACTTTAAACGCACCTGACGTTTTAAGTTTGAATGAAAGACCAACCATAAGTATGAATATTTAATCCATTAATTCTACTACAACAAACAAAAAATGCATAAAGACGCTGATTTCTGCTTAAAATAAGATCATGTATCTGTATTCAAGAAATTAAATTTTAGTCAATATATTGTTCTGTTAAAGAAAGAAGGTAAAATATACTACTTCGTAGTAATGTCACATAAAGAATTGTTAGTTTATAACTAAAGAAGTGTATGATTTCTTAAAAGTAAGTCAATAATTTTACAAATGTTCAACGGGATAAGTATATTGCACCTCTTTATTAACATAAGTAAGTCAATCCAAGAGTAAAAAATACTGATTAAACAGTATAAGTACAAATAATGTGTAATTAACTTTTTTACAATAATAAGTCATACACTTTTTAATACAATTTGAGAAGTTGTAGGTTAATATTAATTTTTCCTTGTTTGTGAATGTTAGTTAAGTAATCTTTGTATTTAAAAATAATAAACTCAAACATTAAAATCATCAAGAATATCGTATCTTTTTCACCTTGTTGACCTAAAATATAAATATTTGTAATAAATAATAATAGTGGCAAAACTAAGGCTAAGTACTTTGGCAGGAATACTATCTTAACAGTCAAAAACAGTTACAAATAAATATTTTATATTTTTACTTATCCATTTATGTGTATGTATGTTTGTATACAAATGTACAATAAACGAGAGTCCAGCGGCCAAGCAATATTTTAATAACTTATTACACCACAGCCTATCTGACTTACAACAACTAATATCTCGAAGTCCTAAAATGTTTTTATACTTGTTAAGAAAAAATTGACAATTAAAGCAGCTAACTTGATAAGTAAATTGCTAAAAAAAATTAGGCGCACGTCTATGGTCCCACAAGGATAAAAATTATCTGCAATAACATTAAACTTTTACTCTCCGAAACCATACGATTAGGTAAGAAATAGGTTATTAAAGTGTTTACCTAACTCTGCAATAGCTTGAAAGTAGCATTATAACTCAAATTGTTAATTAGGAATTACTTATTTAAGCATTGCAGTGGTTTTTAGGGTAGCAAAATGGAAGAAAGAAAGTGGAGAAGCGTGTATTTTGTAATTGTGTGGTGTACATGATGAAAGTAACGAGGAATTGTTTTTTTATATGGAAAAAAGTATGGTTGTATAGATGTTGGTAGAGAAATTTAATTTGATATAATACCATAGTCCAAAAACTGTCAAATTGCTGTGAATAGGGATGGGATTCTCCCAATTCCGTAAAATTTTGTTAACTTGCTTATCGTTCTTAAAAAATCCAAACTCATTCTTAAGAATTTGTTGGCACTAGATTTACTTGATTAAAAAATAGCTCAAGTAATTTTCAATAAGTGACAAAGCAATGCCGTTATGTGCCTATTGCTAGGTGCCTCTATTAATGCCAAAGGTAGTGAGGAACTTTCTTTCAAGCCTTCAACATCTGAAGAACAAATATATATTTTGTTCAACGGCTATCATGTTCTCAAATGCATAAGAAATTACCTAGCTACGTTTCATATGTGTGGTAAGGTTGTATATGAGAAATTTGTTAAAAAAGTTCGTGAAATTTCATGATATCCAAGGAGGACATGCAAGTATGAAAATTTTCAAAACACAGGTTGATTACACACAAAACGAGATAAATGTGAGACTTACTGCCCAAACCCTCAGTAAAAACGTCTTAGCTGCTTTACTATATTTATCTTTTAATAAGAAAATTTCTAATTTTTAAAATGTGTTAAGAACTTCAAGTATTGTTTAATTATTAAAGATGGTTTTGACATTTTAAACTAAAAAATTAGATATAAAAAAAAGAGTCGAAAGATTTTATTTCTAAAGAGGATAATGATTAAGTATTAAGATATGAGAAAAGTATTTTTTATAATCAAAAAAATCTTGCATAAGCAAATAGAAAGCTTCTTAATCATTTGAGAAAAAAAAAATAATTTTGCGGGGTTGTAATATTACTNAAAACTAAGGCTAAGTACTTTGGCAGGAATACTATCTTAACAGTCAAAAACAGTTACAAATAAATATTTTATATTTTTACTTATCCATTTATGTGTATGTATGTTTGTATACAAATGTACAATAAACGAGAGTCCAGCGGCCAAGCAATATTTTAATAACTTATTACACCACAGCCTATCTGACTTACAACAACTAATATCTCGAAGTCCTAAAATGTTTTTATACTTGTTAAGAAAAAATTGACAATTAAAGCAGCTAACTTGATAAGTAAATTGCTAAAAAAAATTAGGCGCACGTCTATGGTCCCACAAGGATAAAAATTATCTGCAATAACATTAAACTTTTACTCTCCGAAACCATACGATTAGGTAAGAAATAGGTTATTAAAGTGTTTACCTAACTCTGCAATAGCTTGAAAGTAGCATTATAACTCAAATTGTTAATTAGGAATTACTTATTTAAGCATTGCAGTGGTTTTTAGGGTAGCAAAATGGAAGAAAGAAAGTGGAGAAGCGTGTATTTTGTAATTGTGTGGTGTACATGATGAAAGTAACGAGGAATTGTTTTTTTATATGGAAAAAAGTATGGTTGTATAGATGTTGGTAGAGAAATTTAATTTGATATAATACCATAGTCCAAAAACTGTCAAATTGCTGTGAATAGGGATGGGATTCTCCCAATTCCGTAAAATTTTGTTAACTTGCTTATCGTTCTTAAAAAATCCAAACTCATTCTTAAGAATTTGTTGGCACTAGATTTACTTGATTAAAAAATAGCTCAAGTAATTTTCAATAAGTGACAAAGCAATGCCGTTATGTGCCTATTGCTAGGTGCCTCTATTAATGCCAAAGGTAGTGAGGAACTTTCTTTCAAGCCTTCAACATCTGAAGAACAAATATATATTTTGTTCAACGGCTATCATGTTCTCAAATGCATAAGAAATTACCTAGCTACGTTTCATATGTGTGGTAAGGTTGTATATGAGAAATTTGTTAAAAAAGTTCGTGAAATTTCATGATATCCAAGGAGGACATGCAAGTATGAAAATTTTCAAAACACAGGTTGATTACACACAAAACGAGATAAATGTGAGACTTACTGCCCAAACCCTCAGTAAAAACGTCTTAGCTGCTTTACTATATTTATCTTTTAATAAGAAAATTTCTAATTTTTAAAATGTGTTAAGAACTTCAAGTATTGTTTAATTATTAAAGATGGTTTTGACATTTTAAACTAAAAAATTAGATATAAAAAAAAGAGTCGAAAGATTTTATTTCTAAAGAGGATAATGATTAAGTATTAAGATATGAGAAAAGTATTTTTTATAATCAAAAAAATCTTGCATAAGCAAATAGAAAGCTTCTTAATCATTTGAGAAAAAAAAAATAATTTTGCGGGGTTGTAATATTACTCTTCAATGTCATTAGTTTTTTCGATAAACATTTTGACAAAAATAGTAAGTTGTTATTGACCCACAAACTTTCTAAAAATCACCTAGAAAATATTTTTAACACGTAGAATTATAGGAGCATGTAGAAATGATTTGACATATTAAAACTAATCGTTCATGAAGCCATCAAAGAGTCACTTTATGCTAGTTGCTTAAGTCGAGATAATAAACAAATTCAACATATTGAGAACTGCAATACACGTTACAATGCTAAAATTATAAATTTCACAATTTGAAACAGTGAATGAGTCACTTTAATTCTTAACTTTCAATCACTACTTTTTAAGGATAAATAAAAAAATAAAAAATATATAGGCAATGTCGCAAGTCACTTTGTTGATTTTGTTCTTAAACAAACGTCACTAAAAGTAATGTAATCCTATGAGTGCCCTTAAACTCTTTTTAAGAGAAAAATCATTGAGATTTGACACAAAAAAGCATACTGCTGGTCCAATAATACCATCTATAAGACTCAACAGTTTGCAGAATAGCGAATAAGGTTTTTTAATTTTATTGCGAACGGAAAAAAGGCTTATTAATAGAGTTAATTGAAGTTACTTCGAAAAGTATTTAAGTAAATAACACTTTTTTTAAATCTTACAGATGATCTACTGAAACATGGACTCAGGTGATGAAGAAAAATCGTAAGTACCTGCCTTCAAGTTAGAATAAGCTATTATGAAAAAAGTCCTTGCTGTAAAAAAGCTAAAAGAATCAAAACTAAAACTAATTCATGTTGCAACGAATTATACCATTTAATTTTTTCAAAAATTATCATGAGTTACTTTTGTAGTGTTGATTTCTGTAAAAGTGTTTTTTTACATTCATGTATTTATTTTGTAAGTGAAAAGTACTGATACAGCTACAGTACAGTTAGTACCCATTGATTTATATTTAATTAACTTTTTGTTAGAAAATTTTTTTTATTTCTTTTACTAATTTCAGTAATTTTTTTTACAATTTTTAAATGATATAATATTGTACATTCGTATAATACAATTTAAAAGAATAAAGAAAAAAAGCTTACAATTTTTATGCTACTAGTTAATATACATTGAGTTAAAAAATGAAGTAATAGCTAACAGGATTCAAAGGTTATTGATAAAGCTGTAACAAAAGATCTGAGTGACTGAGCCATATATTGTCCGTACGTATTAAGCTTAGTTATTCGATGTTACTTGTAGAACGTTGGTAGGACTGAAGTTAAATCTAAATTGGAAACCTCCTTATCTGGCACGGTCGATGACAACAGTTGTTCAAACAACCTTTTTGTCATAGATTTTTTTTTTTGTAGAAGTTAAAAATACTTTAAACCATCGTTAAAGCATTTCGCGTATTAACTCAAATTATTAATATAATGAGAAACTTATTTTATGGATCAGAAAATGAGTAAACATACCTTGTTAATGTTAATAANCTTTTTGTCATAGATTTTTTTTTTTGTAGAAGTTAAAAATACTTTAAACCATCGTTAAAGCATTTCGCGTATTAACTCAAATTATTAATATAATGAGAAACTTATTTTATGGATCAGAAAATGAGTAAACATACCTTGTTAATGTTAATAAAATTAAATAATGAGAGATAATAATTCTAATAACGATACGTACAATGTAACCAACGACAAATGGCTGCTTGCATGCATGACCGCATGCTTCGATGGACAGACTAAATCTTTGTTGCATCCACGTTCAAGCGCAAAGAGTCTGCGTATATAAAACATTTTTAATTTGCCAGAGATGGTGCCTTTAGTCCATCTCTTATACATATACTCATATGTACGTTGGGAAAAATCTACAATATACTTAACACACCTACTAACTTTAATACCAATACAACTTATTTATTTAACTAAACTAAACATACTTCTAAGCTTTTCAAATTTTAACCTTCTAAGAGATTTCGAAAAAATATCTGCAATAATACTTCCTGATTCTACTTTTACTATATCGATATAATTCTTCTTTTCTTACATTCCTTACCATTATCATACCTTAAATTTTTGATTCTTTTTTCTGTAACGTTCTTAACTTAGCATATACGTGACACAAAATATTTCTAGACTTGATCTTTTAGTTCAATAAAGTAATCTCGTTACTCTACTAGTTTACTGACGACTATAGTCAAAAAACCAAACTTAAAAAATATTTTTTCTTATTTAGTCCTATAGTATTATAAGGCCCATTCAGATTAGTTTGAACTATTTAAAAAATTTTCTTGGCTGTTTGTCTATTATTATAAAATGGTATGTCGTGCATTTTATTTTCCATACAAATAGCGCATTTCATATAATTACTCCTTATTATGTTCAGCAGAACTTCTGCTTATTGATTTTTACATAAAAAATTTGAATATTTGAAATTGACATAATTTTATCATTATTCTTGTTACTCATAGTCTTAACAGTAATATTATAATTATTTTAACTTACACTTTACATTTTGTACAATTTATCAATTTTCAACGTAATAGCTAAAAGCGCACCCTCACTGGAATAAACTTTCGCCATATTATTTAGAGCAACAACTTTATTTTCATCCATAATTTTTTATGAACTTAATAAATTTTCTTTTATTTCTTTGCTTTTGTAGTTCTACCAGCTCTTTGTTGACATTTACAAATTTTTCAATTTAATAAAACTAACGAAAGCATCATCTCGATTTAACACATGATCAGTACAACCACTATCTAAAAGCCAGTCCATGCGCTTACCTTGCGTTTCACTATAAATCGTAGTAGATTCAAGTACTTCCACTTAAAATACTTCAAGTAAGCCGTTACCTTATTGCTAAGTTTCCTATTGTGACGCGTGGACTTTGCCTCGTTGTACACTCGAGCCTTTGCCTTTGCCTCTGCATCTGCTTTTTGAAGCTTCTAAATGCACGCTGTTTCTCACGAAATGGTTGGCGTCTGCCTCTCTGTACTCGACCACCATGGCCAGCATTTTTTATACTTAGACAGTCTTTCTTGAAATGGCTGATTTTACCACAGCCGTAACAGGCGCTTTCTGTTCTGTCGTGATCTTTTGACTTCGACACGGAAGCATTCGATTTTACAGTTGCACTAGCACCTTATCCTCTATTTCTAATTCCCAACATACTCATTTTATCGATCACATAACTAACAGTCTGATCTTATTCTTTAAAAGTGTCTTTCTAATTAATTTTTACATATTATCTGCAGCACTGTTGATACATTCCATAAAACTTTTGGATCATTTTGAATGCCGTCTCCTAATCACAGACAGACTCCAGCTGCTTTTTTAAAATAGCACTGTAGTTATAATAAATAGCTCTTCAATCCGTTTTATCTCATTTTTATCCTTTGTTCATCGATATAATTGTTGTTGCTATTTCTAATGCACATTTGTGTAATTTCAAAACAACCTTATTCTTTTTTTCAAGTGTGGATAGTCTTAGATATGTAACACAGATATTAAAATTTTCACCATTTTATAATTGCTCATTTCCTCTTTTTATTCTTTTAATTTTTTGATTTTTTTTTTTTTTCATAATAAAACCTTTTCAACACAAGTATATCTTTAATCACATTTACAAAAATCATAAAACTTGCCGTTTGCCATTAGATTTAGGTCACATAAAAAGTGCACTTTTACAACTGTTAATCATCTAATAAATAATATTAGGAGAAATTGATTTAATTATTTAAGATAATCTTCTATAACACTAAGGAAAGCTTTAATAAAAGATCACACAATATTAAGGGATCTTAGTGCTGCAAAAAAAAATTTTAGAAATAAGCTTAGGATTTTTTGAGGAGATTTTTCCCAAAAACTTCTAGTTGTAAGAAAAGAAAAGCATCATTAATAAAAAAACAATCAGATGCTCATTTTGTTAATATTTTTTACATATCTTAAAACACAGTATAAATATGCTTAGAATTAACCATAACTTTAAAAACTTTTCACTCTATATTGAAAAAGAAAAAATTAGAACATTTAGGATCCCTGAAAACTAAAAAACAAAAGCTATACGCTCAACAATATTCAACCCCATATACAGTTTCTCTAAGAAAAGTGGTATACTTACATGACACAGTAAGCTTCCCGCTTCTTTGGAGGGGCGTCTTTGGGGGCTGTCTCAGGAGTCGCCGCGGGGGGCTTTGGTGCCGGCGAGGAGTCCGCAGGAGGCGCGTTGGGAGGATTGGTCGGCTGGTCCCCTAAGGGAGAAGAGTCAGTGGCCTCGACGTAAGCCGGCTTCAGGGCGTCCGTAAAGACCGTCCGATGAGAGCCGTTGACATTGATGACGTAGGTCTTGTCATCGACCCGGCGAATGACCCGGTGAGGGCCCGTGTACGGAGGCTGGAGGGGCTTGCGGATGGCGTCAACCCTCTTAAAAACGTGGGAGCACGTCCGCAAGTCTTTGAAGAAGAACGGGGCGTTCTCCGCTGCGTGTCTCGAAGCCGGCGCAGCCTTGATGGACTGGGCGAGTCGGCGGAGACCTTCTACGAAGGTGGCAGGGTTTGCGACGGGCTGGCTCTCCGTAGCGAAGAAGTCCCCGGGCACTCTGAGCGTAGTGCCGTAGAGCATCTCGGCCGGAGAGGCTTGCAGGTCCTCCTTGTAGGCGGTTCGGAGCCCCAGAAGGACCAACGATAGTCGGTCAGGCCATGGGGTCCCGGGGTCGCACATGAGGGCGGCCTTGATGGTGCGGTGGGTCCGTTTCACCATGATGTTGGACTGCGGGTGGTATGGCGTGGTGTACACCCTTTTGGCGCCGAGGAGCTTTGTGAGTTCCGAGAACAGGGCGGACTCGAAATGGGCGCCCTGGTCCGTTGTTATCGTAAGTGGCGTGCCGTAGAGGCTAACCCACCTGTCGACGAGAGCCTTGGCGATGGTTGATGCCTGTTGGTCGGGCAGGGGAATGGCTTCTGGCCATCGGGTAAACCGGTCGATGATGGTCAGGCAGTAGTTATAACCCTGACACGGAGGCAGCTTGATGATGTTGATATGGAGATGCTGGAAGCGCTCCTCGGGGACCTCAAAGGAGCCTAGGGCGGACCTGTTGTGCCGGTGGATTTTGGAACGCTGGCAGGGCTCGCATGTGCGCGCCCAATGGCTAACTTCCTTACGCATGCCTGACCAGACATACTTGGAAGCGACAAGACAGGTCGTGGCCCTTACGCTCGGGTGAGCGAGACCATGGAGAAACTCGAATGCTGTGCGTCGAAGAGCCCGTGGGAGATAAGGCCGGACGACTCCCGTGGACGTATCGCAGAGGACGGAGCAGTCGTCGATCGAGAGGGTCTGCAGGTTCAGGCTCGAGGAAGTAGAGACATGTTCGGCCTCATGGTCCTCGGCCTGTGCTTTGGCGATGATCTTCGCGCTGAGTTGGGCAGGCATGGAGATGGTGGCAACGCGTGAGAGAGCGTCGGCCACCACGTTATCGTCGCCCTTCACGTGGACTAGACTCGTGTTGAACTGGAGTATGAAATCCAGCTGACGGGCTTGCCTGGGTGAGGCCTTGTCTGAGCGCTGCGCCGCTGCGAAGACCAAGGGCTTATGGTCGGTGAAGATCGTGAAGGACCTGCCTTCGAGGATTCGCTGCAGGTTTTTCAAGGCTGCGTAGATGGCTAGAAGCTCTTGATCGTAGGTGCTGTAGCGTTTCTCGGTGTTGTCGAGCTTTCTAGAAAAGTAAGCAAGGGGAGCTTATGTGCCCTTGGAGTCCTGCTGCTCGAGGACTGCTCCGATTGCCGTGTCGGAAGCGTCCGTGCGAAGGGCCAGCGGGGTGTCGGGTCGCTGGAACGTCGTTGTCGTGGCATCAGCGATGGCTTGCTTACTGCGAGCCAACGCAGCTTCTGCATCTAGCGTCCAGGTCAACTCAACCTTCTTTTTCCTGGGCGGCAGGCCCTGGAGAAGGTCGTTGAGTGGAGCTAAGATGTTGGCTGCCCTAGGGACACAGCGGCGGTAATAGTTGAAGAGTCCCATGTTCCGACGCAGCTCGGTGGAGATCTGCGGGCGCGGAAACTCTTTGATGGCCTTGACCTTGAGTGGCGGAGGTTTGAAGCCATGATTGGATACCGTCCAGCCGAGATAGGTGAGCCCCAAGACTCACTTGGCCGGGTTGATGCGGAGCCCAGCGGAGCGCAGGGACTCGAAGAGGCGACGGAGGTGCACCAGGTGCGATTCGTTGTCCTCGGAGGTGACGATGATATCGTCCAGGTAGGCCCTAGCAAAGGGCAGGTCCCGGAGAAGATGGTCCATAGTCCTCTGGAGAGACTGGGCGGCGTTGCGTTGACCAAGAGACGATCAAGTGAACTCGAAGAGTCCAAAGGGAGTCGTCCTGCGGTCTTCGGGATGTCTTCTTTAGCGATAGGGATCTGGTAAAAGGCTTTTTTTAAGTCAATTACTGAGAATACCGATCCCTGCAGCTCCTGGAGAAGGTCCTCGACGATCGGGAGTGAGTAGTGGTCGGGCGTCGTGCAGCTGTTCAGTCGCCTGTAATCGCCGCTGACCCGCCAGGAACCGTCGGGCTTCGGAACCAGGTGGATCGGGCTTGCCCACTGGCTGGAGGAGGGCCAGATGATGCCCTGGGCCATGAGACGGCTAAACTCGTCCTTGGCGGCGTCGAGACGAGGGCCGATGAGTCTCCGAGGGCGCTCGAAGACTGGGGGGCCGTTTGTGTGAATGCGGTGAAGCACTGGGAGATTGGGCAGGTCTGCTGCCGATCCGTCAACCAGCGTTAGGTCATTGAACTCCCGCACGAGGTCTTGGTAGCGTTGACAAAGGAGTCCTGCCGGAATCTCGACCTGCTGGACGACCGAGACGCTGTGGCCGGTTGTAAGGGCCGCAGAACCCTTGGTGAAAAGCCCGGTCGTAGGGTCGCTTTCGTGGGAGCTGCTTTCCTTTGAGGTCGATCAGCAGGCTGAAGTGCGTGAGGAAGTCCGCTCCCAGAATGGCCGTCTGGACGTCGGCGACGATGAAGGACCAGACGAAGGCTCGACGCAGGCCTAGGTTGACCTCGGCACGGTGTGTGCCGTACGTGGAGATCGCCGAGGCGTTAGCAGCGGTGAGCGTAAGAGAGGCACGAGCTGGTGGCTTCTTGAACAGGGAAGCTGGGAGCAGAGAAACGACTGACCCGGAGTCGACGAGAAACCTTATCGTTGAGGTTTTGTCGGACACATGTAGGCGATTTTCTGCAGGGGTAGTAGCGCCGACTTCCGCCACCTGATACGAAGGCAGCACTACTCGTTTCCCTGGTTCGACGGGGTGAAGTTGCAGGGTGGCCTGCAGTTGCGAGCGTTGTTCCCCAGGGTGCGATGGTACCAGCACCACGGGTCGTTGGGGTCTCGGTTTGGCGTGTTTGACCTGCTTCGGGGGCCGCCTTGCGACTGCGTGGTTGAACGGCCACGTTGCTGGCCTCCCGGTTGTCGCTTAGCGATGTTGAGGAGCTGACTGACGCAGCGACGCCATCTCCTTGGCCAGGGACTCCACGGTCGGCGCAGAAGACTGACCAGCCGTCTGGGGCTTGGTCGCTTGAGGGTGAACCGCGGCGACGTGCGGGTAGTCCTGGATCAGCTCGTCGGCCAGAGACGCCAGCTCATCCAGCGGGGTTGATTTGACGACCCGGAGGGAGCGTGCCACGGACGGCGGCAGTAGGTCGAACCACCGGACCCTGATGGCATCGTCGGCGACCGCGGTGCCCGCGAGAGCTTTCATGCGACGCAGGGGCTGTGACGGCTTCTGGTCGCCCAGCTTGAGCTGCGTAAGCAGCTTGCGGAGACGCTGATCGGCCGTGTCTGTCATGCGCTTAAGAATTTCGGCCTTAAGGAAATCGTACTTACCCTCAGCTGGAGGTGCCATGAGGACGTCGGCGATTTCCTGCACTGTGGCATCATCCAAGGCAGCGACGACGTAGTCGAATTTGCTTGAGTCTGCGCGGATCCTGTGGTTGTTGAAGGCCGCCTCGATCCGGATAAACCACACGGTCGGGTTGACCTTCCAGAAAGGCGGGAGGCGAAGAGGTGCGACCAACATCACGGGGTTAATGTCGTCACCCGTGGGGCTCGCGCCTCCAGTAGGATTGTCGCCGGGGGGAATTACACCATTGTCGTTGGGGGGAATTACACCAATGTCGTTGTTGGCCATGGCGAGTGCCGACAGCGAGACAAGTGTAAAAAAACTGCACTGCACAGCACTGTCACACAACCTCTCACTCTCTGTCTTTGTCCTTGTCTTGTTTAAAACGGTCCACGAGAGCGAGAGAGAGAGAGAGTGCGGGCACGTTGGTGCGTGGCTCGTAGCGTTGCCCAAGTTGACAATGGCCGAGTTCCACGAACGCGAGCAAGCGCGCGGGCTTTCGCTCAAAATGGCGGTGGGCCGGACAAAGCACGCGCACTGCAAGGCGTGCCACGCGAGCGAGATGAGTCGCCTTGCTCGCCGAAAAAAAAAAGAAAGATGGCGAAGAAAAAAAAACACGCAATTGTTTAGCTCACCTCGAAAATTTTTCAGGCGGGGTCACCACTGTGGGGATCAGCTGAGCGTGTCCCGGAGCTCGAGGGAGTTAAAGGCGAGGGTAGGAGATCAAGGATGCTCACTCGATCGTACTCAATAAATGGCGCTTTATTAGCATACAAAGAAAAGAAGGCAAAATGGTACGGCGAAGTGTCGAGAGCTGTGATGGCAGCGGAGGCTGCGAGCGTGAGCGTGCGCGAATGCGGCTCATGCGAGGGTCGAGCTCGGACTGGTGTGGGCTGGACGCGCGCCACACTAGGTAGCTGCTTGGTGGCTAGAGAAGGCGGCGACAGCGCCGCTCGGCGTGCACAGCGCGAAGACCTCTCGTGGCTTCAGCTGCTGCTTGCGTCGACCGCCTGTGTATGCCTTGACGATAGTCGAAGGCGCCACAATTATACACTTTTATTAAATAATAAAGTTTCAAATAAGATAAAATGTTAAACAATGATATATTAAAGTATTAATAAAAAAAATTTAAGAGAGCTGACCAATCCCACAATTATATGTAAATATATACGTATGAATTATATACCACCTTAAAGATCTTATTAAAAAACTAAAGCAATCGTTCTGTTACTAAGAAATTTAAGTATATTAGATGGTTCATTTTATTACACCAGATTTAGAATCACGAACTTGTTAGAATTCAATATAAAGGTAGAAATAATAACTAGTAAAAAAAAGGACATATAATTTTTATCCTAAATATTACTCCAAATACTGGAAATACACGTTTTTAACTATTTATTCTATACAGAAAGAAGTTTCCCGTAGTCTTAGCTTTTACTTTGATTAAATATAAACCTCAAGGTCAAAAATCTTATATGGTAGAACTTTCTTTTTTAAAAACCATAGTTCTTACATGCTCAATTATATGTTGCCTGATTAAGATGCAAGACTAAGGATGTTATTTTCATACAAAATAGACTAGCTTTTTACGTAACTACAGAAAACTGTCCTATAAATAAATATGTACTTATGTATTATATTATTTGTATATTTTCCCTAGCTTGTTCCATAACAGCATTGGCTGATAAGCTTTCCATGTAACTACAAAAAAGTGCCCTATCTAAAATGTATATATATATTTATATATGGGTGATTTTTCCGTAACTTGCTCAGTTCATGTCCGATACTCGTTTTTGCATGCTGTAATGAGATCTAAAACTTCAAACACGTTAAACTGTGCGAAATGCTGTCAACTTGACTTGACATATTGTTTCATACGGATACAATCACATCTTTATTGAGATCATCGATCATTTGAAGTCGAATTTTTTATTCGAATTTACGTCGGCAACCCAACTTTACTTATAAAAGCTTTGACCGATAAAAAATTAGACTTACTTACCACTTGGGTTTGTAAGAATTACATAATCTAGCTGTTGGGAATCAGATTTGTCCCTCAGTCACAAAAAAAAGGACAAAGATGAGTGAGTTTTAACTGCATACATTTTGTTAGCGCATTTGCCCCATAATTACCGTTTTAACAAAAATCAGTTCAAACGAGTAACTTTTTGGATAGAAAATGCTGATTAATGGTCACTTTTTGAAGTGAAGGGCTAAAATTACCAAATCCTCACAACATTCGTGCTAGAAGTTGTTACCTCTCGATTATCCGAGCTTTTCTTTTCGTGTATTTCGCACGTACAAACATTTTATTTCGGCCAAAGTACCATGATACAACCACTCAGTGTATGTGTACAGGCTTACAAACTACAGTTCTCTATTTTATTTAAAGCTAGTAAATAAAATGTGGGTAAACAAGTCATCGTAATACGTCTACGAGTCGTGCGAGCACTACAAACTGTAAAATCCATTACAAACTCTTCCATTCTGACGCTGCCTCACCTGAAAGTGCCATTTTTTTCGTTTAAGTTTTATTTTATTTTTCCAGACACTTAGCATCAAACAACGTAGCACACAACGCTTGCAGCTATCGTTTAGTTGTTTGACCTATGCAACCAGCTTGAGCCAGTTTTCTTGAATGGCAAACTGCTTGTTTAAGATCTTGGCCAAGCGTGATTGGACTGGTACTTGGTCTTTTTATTGTCAATGCTGTGATACGGAGCTACCTTTATCGAGTAGCTAAGCGATTTTTTTTGGTTTAATCTGTTTTGATTAATTGCAGTCAGTCCAACCACTAAGCTTTAGATGCATGCCTTCTGTGATGCCTGCCACCGGGTGATGGCCACCATCGTTTATTTCAGGTCTCCTAAGCCTTATTATTACTTATGCTGTCATATTTTTCTAGCCTCAATGCTTATTTACAGTCTTCAGAAAATTTCACAACTGACAATTTTTATGATCATCCCACGATGAAAGCTCTGAGCCGCTCGAATCGTGAGCAATTGCTGAAGACCACTGGTGATGATCTAAGTGTACCAGTATATTACTATTGGATCTGGTGCAACTCGCAGGTTGTCATTAGTTCAATTTAGTTATAAGGATCAATGCATAATGCTCTCATAAATAGTTGTCATCCACATCTTAAACCTGCTTTTACCAAGTAACTAGCGCTATGTGCCAAACTTATGAAATTTAACAGACATCACTCAAAGATCAGATATAAACACACTATGATCTCACCCTACATAGTGGGAGAAACCATAGTGGCTAGATAAGACACTGAACTTGTTACCTAAGAATATGCTACTATTACCAGCTCTCACATCGTTTCTATGCTACTCCAGCCATTGTATTCCAAGTGATTCTCGATAAGCCTATCTGCTAAAAATCTTTTGATCGCCAAGAATTTCGCACTCTCTGGTGTATTAGTGACGCCTCCATTGAGAGACAATTTTATCAGAAGTCAGCCTGAATGTCGACTAAATAATTCTAGTTGATATGTCTTTAGTATTAAATAGCTTTGACACTGATTTTAACTGTCCATGAAAAAAAATTACTTTTTTAACAGTGCTCTTGGTATAGGTACTATTGACTACTGAACACTATGATTTTTAAGTCTTTTAAGGTAATTCTTAAGTTAAAAACCACCAGTATCAATTGGTTTTACAATAACAGTGATCAAATTATATTATTGGTAACTAAAGTTTGTTGAATAATGATGTTACAAATCTTACAAGTACATACAACGATAATGATATCATTAAATGAAAAATAAAACACTTTCAACGTCATTACTATCTGCTACTGTATACATATGAAGAGCGTGAACAAACGTATTGAAACAGTTACATCTTCTACATGGAACTAGCGATTTTTCCCGTTTTTTTATGATAGTCGTTATATAGCAATACGATACAATATACTAGTTTTAAAAAAATTAAGTTGTATAATTATGTTCTTATCAAATAAAATGCTCATTTTTTATGCATTTTGCTTCCACTTACTATGTTAAGTAGTGCAACTTTAAAGCCTTTTATTGTCGTAATAACCCTGCTAAGCTAACTGATATTTTATTGTTAGTTTAAACATAGTTCAAATATATATTTCAAATTTTAAGAAGTTTAAGTATCTTGTTTTTTTTTACTATTTACTACCTTAAATAAAATGTGCCAAGAAGTTATGTATTTTTTTTTTTTTTTGTATTTGTTTAGCGAAAATTTGTAAATGATGACTAAAACAAATTCTTTAATTATACTTTAAGTTCGTTTGTAGTACGTATACTTATAAGTAGCTTTCACATTATGAGTATTTGTAAAAAATACGTACATCATAAATAAGAACTGTATAATATGTATAATAATTAATATGTACCTCTCCGTTTTCAGGAGGATCACCATTACCAAAGGTTGAAGTAATGACTAACAGGAGAGCCTCGTGTTCAATGTTAGTAATATCATAGTCTGACATACTTAGAACCTAGAATATGTTATAAATACATAAATAATGGTTGGAAATTTATCAGTAATGTGAAATTCTAAGTTTTTTGATAGCCTTAATATTTAAATTACGTATTATAAACTTAATTGCAAAGTAACTTCTAAAAAAAAATTATTACTAAGGTGTGTAATATATTTTAATGTCAAATGTCCAAAATATACAGTTATCGGATACCTTAACGAAAGAAGTGGTACTTGACGCTGCTTTTTTAAAAATAAATTGATTTTAAAATACTAACAAAGTATTCTTTAATTTTTCACTTTAATTTTGGTTTAAAGCCAGTGACTTGAGAATACATCTATAGAGATTTGTAGGAGAAATAATTTTTTGTTGTCTTTTTTAAAATTTATATAAATATTTTTTAACATATAATTTGTCTCTTCAAAGTCTTCTGAATATAGATTAGTACAGTTGATTTTATTCTATTCTGCAGAGTTAGATTGTGTTCTTATGGTTTTGTGAGCTGATATAGGTACTTTTCGTTCTATTTCCTTACAATTTTACGGCTTTTAATTAAAATTGCAAGCTTTTAAAGTCAGTTCTTATCTCTCAGATAAGTTTTGACAGCATACAATGATCAAGTGAGCAAGCAAATGATAGTTAAAAGGTAAAGAAAAAAATTTATTTTAATCCTTGACCATTAAGTATTTGTTGATATTCAAAGTTCTACATACCTTAACTCAGTGCTTGCAAGACCCACTGACAAATTTTTATTTAACTTCTAAACTGAAGTTTGTTGAAGCTCACTTATATACTTGTCATTCAATTCACGCAACTTCTAAGGAAATACTGTAAAGTTCTGACGATTATTGTTATTAATTATTACAAGAAAAAGTCACCTTCTTCTAAGTCAATGTAGGTGTGGCTGCTGAATAAATCTGTGTCTCTTTAATGTACTCAAATACACCTTTAAAAACCAAAGGAGAGATAAGCTTTTAATACCTACCATTAAATAATAAGAATAAGTGTTTTCCTAAGTATTAAAAAATTCTTGCGAATCTTAGAATATAATATAAGGGTCAAGCTCATTAAATAGTTAATGGCCTTTTGTATTCATATTGCTTCTGTCCATAAGTAGTAGATTTACTGCTGGAAGGTGTGTGTAAGTGTGTGTGTGTGTTAGCACGCACACGCGTAGTAATTGCTTGACCGTAGAAAAGATGTGTGAGTAAGCATTCATACTCATAATTCTCATTGTCAAGTAGAGCGAAAACTGTTAGTGATCAGCTATAGTTAAGAAATTATTAGATGACCGCAAGTGTCACTGAGTTTCAGGTGCTATGAATTTGAAAAGTCAATTGACTTGTACTATTTAAGTATTTTCAGAGGATTTTTTTAATTACATATACATCTTCTTCATAAGTACAAAGAATTAAAATCGAAACTGTAAGAGACGAATGTGTTAAGGAATCGTATATTAAGGCTGCTTATTACTTATAGTAGTAAAATGTATGGCTCAGAAATGTTTTAATTAATAGTAATTAACAATTTAAGGTTCTTATTTATGAGTGCTTATAAACTTATTTTTTTATGTCCATATTGTTATATTACCTTATCTTTTTCTGAACATTAGAGTACTAGTTGTTTACAGCAATAGCAAACCTATTGACTACTGTTTCAACAGTTACCATACTTGACGTTTTTTCTCATTTTTTATTATGACATAGAAATATCAAACTTTAATTCTTATTGCTTATTACTTGCTACATTAAAGTAAGTTCGTGATATTTGTGAATATTTTCTGCAATCAGGTATATAATAATCAATTTAGTAGTTTAGTTTTAAATAATTGTTTAAACTATAAATAATGAATCACATTGAATTGAGAGTCACGAGAACAAACTTCCAAAAAGTATTAAATAGATATTTAACATTATACATTAATTAAAGATACGTCCAACAGATTAATTTTTTTCTTCTTAAAACGAAAACACAAGTAAATTAAATTCATTTTGGCATACTGCACAGTGTTACATAACCATTTATGCTTAAATGACCTTTCAACTATTTATTATTTAAACAGAAGTTTAGATTTTTTAAAGTTACATACTAATTTTGTGCATTTAAATGAAAATATTTTTCTACATCGTATTAAGTGGTTGATGAGATTGACAAGATCAAATCCTTAAAAAGTGGTGTGTGTATATGTGTACTAGAAAGGCTTTGCCCCTCTGCATGCTCTATGCGCAAAACTACACTTGACTAGTTTGAAAAAAAAATTTTTTTTAATATATAAAATTGAAACATAAGTATAAAGGTGATTTAGACATTTTCAAACTAACAATCACAGATTCATAACCTTAAAAAATTAATAATAAAAGTAAATTTTTTAATTCATCTCACCAACCCTACCAAGTTATGTTATATGACACACAACTAAAGCGCATATACAAAAAAAAGGACCTTAACTTCGAGTCATTATTTTTTAACTGATTCTCGCAAAAAAATACTTTCTTCGATAATCGAACCAGCAATCTTCTATATGATAGCTGAAAACCATATTTACTTTGCTACGAGCGATTCCTATAATAGATTAACTTTTTTCTCTTTGTAATACTATGCTTTGTAACTTATTTTTTATTTTGATAATTATTGACTGCTTATCATTAAATACGGTAATAATACAGTGTATCGACTTATTTATTGTTTATCTCATATAATTTTCTTCTTTTGTAAATAAACAGTTCGGTCCATAATTAAAAAACAATCATTCATCAGCAGTTGCTTTCCTAGAGTTTTATCAATATTTTCTTAACATTGTATAATTTGTTGCTTTTAAAACAAACAAAATAAAGGTTTTTTTACTTTTTATTTTTAACTTTTGAGCAGTTAATGATTTTTTTTATTTTTTTCTACTATTAATTCATTTGTACACGGTTTTATTATGATATTAAATAATAAGTATTTCGTTTGATTCTCTTACAATTTTTTATTCAGGATTAACTTTATATTTTTACTTAAGGGTGTTTATTGCAGTTAGCAGGGTGGATGTTTCAAGAGGTCAGAAGAGCGCTAACTGCTACAACTCTGGAAATTACTTTTATTCAATCGATATACCTCCGTCTGCTTGCACACTTGACTGATTATTTCTTATTTCAACGACTGTTCATAGATCTATTTAAAAAATAAATAAGCTTATCCCCAAGTAATCTATCACATAAAAGAAAGACTCATTATTTCGATTACTTATTCCCCTAATGTCACTTTAAGTAACTCTTTCATAAGGTAACATGTTCGATTAAGATGAACGTACAGAAAACACTGCACTTTAGTAATCTGGTATTAGTTGTATGTATTTTTTATACTACAATAAATAGAAGTTTGATGTTCTAAAACTATCCATTACAAATCTACGTGTTATAAAGGTCCTGAAGTGACGTTCAGTGGCATGTAATGTACAATAGTTTGTCTATGACCCTCCCCTCACTATATAGACACACACATAGGCAGAATTCTATGTGAATAAAGACAAAAATAGTCTCTTTCTCTAAACTTAGGCTATTAACTTTACTAAATAAACAAACAATACCCTTATTTTTTGAATAAATTGACCCTCATGACGACAGTTAGTTATATTTTAGAAGTTAGAATTTGTTCTGGGGCTACAACTTTGTCAGTTTTGCTGGAAAAAAAGTAAAAATAAAAGATCTTTTAAATATTTACTTAGTAGCATTTTTCTGTATAACTTGATTATTATATTTAAGAAAATTTAAAGGGTTTTTCTGACTTTTATATTTGAATTTTTATTTTCTTATTGAAAATAATATAATGATAGAAATAATTTTTTTTTAGTAATTTTTATGACGTGATCCAAGATACCATACAATAGTGCTTATATCGTAAATAATTACTTTTCATTGTTAGATATAACAAAATATTATGACTTTTTACCAGTTGGCCCATTCTTAGAACTGTTTCCACTCAGTGACCGTGACGTGATGAATTTGGTTCAAAGGAGAATAAAAAATAATTTTAACAAAATTAGAACAAAGGGAATCATGTCTGTTATTGTATTATTTTGATGAAGAAGTAAAAGTAAAACATAACCAGAAATTTTCTTAAATATCATCATCGAGTTATACGAAAAAAATGCTAGTAAGTTTGTATCGTTAAGATTTTCTATTTTTCACCTACTTTTTTAACAAAGTTGACAAGGTAGTGGTCCACGAGAAAAATTTAAAGTTTCTAAAAGCCACTGATAGACTCTGTGAATGTGAATACATCTGAAATAATAAGGGTATTGTTTGCTTACTAAGTGCTTTTTTTTTGCTGAATTTCAGAGAAAAAAAACTTTTGAATATTAAGTTTTTATATATTAAAAAGTCTACATAAAATTCCACATTTATATATACATATATTTTATATTATAGTGCTCTACGTCCGACTTCTTCAATAAGGGCACTACTATGGACTCTTAGCAACTTAAAAAGGGGCAAGGAAAGAGATGGCAGGCCTCCCATTAAAGGAGTGGGATAGGGGGAAATTAGGCAATTTTGCTGCGAAAAGGTTGCCTAAGCCCTCCTCGGGGAGCATTGCGTGGTGAAAAACCACAAAGGTACTTGCCCAAAAAAGTCGCACTGGCCAGGAATCAAACCACGGTCTCCTCTTCAAGTCACACACACACACACACACACACACACACACACACACGTTCGCGCGCGCATATATATATATATTAGTGGGGCTAACGCCCCCCTGCCTGCTCCACGTGCCGACCCCCCACTAACAGATTAAGTAGACAAAATAAAAGCATTACTCGTGTAATTATCAACACAGACTGAGAATGAGCTTAAAATACTAGAAAACACGGCTCACAAATAAGTTGATAAAACAGATAATAACATAAATATCAAATTTTCAATAGAATATTTTAATAATACCACAGAAGGGGTTTCATGACTCGAATTTAAATTGAAAATAAATGCTACAGTAATATTAATGAGAAACTTAAGTATATGAGATGGTCTTTGTAATGGCGCAAGATTAAAAATAACAAAATTATTCAAGTAATATAAAAGCAAAAAAGATAACACGAGAAAAAAAAGAAATCATGGTTTATATTCTTAGAATACCATTGAATACTGGCACCTCATCATCATTACCTTTTGTCTTCTATATAAAACAGTTTCCCTTTGTATTAGTATTTTCTATGTTTATCAACAAATTACAAGGACAGAGTTTTCATTCCTTCGGATTGTATAATGAAAAACCTTTAGTCTCTCACAGACGATTATGCATTGCTTTATTAAGATGTAAAAATCTAAAAAGAATTTTTATTAAAATTAAATTTGAGAATAAATCAGAAATTAAAAGTATTGTTAAGAAAGAAATTCATCAGTAATTCAAAAATATGTAACTTCAAAGATCGTCACATTCAAACAGACATATGTTAATTCATAAAAGCCATGAAGAAAAAATATGTGAAAAATATGAAAAGCATTTTGAAAGAACAGATAGGTTAAAACAACCCATATAATGTCACATAATTCAACTAACAGAATGAATTATTTTTCCAAAAGCTTAATCGTGTTTGTATAATTAACTGTACCTTCTTCTGAATTCGGTTTTTTTGTAAATAAAGTCCTCAGTTCATTCTAGTTAAATGAATAAAAGTCCTTTAGGGAGATATAGGGATTAAGGGGGAGAGAATAGACAGAGGGGTCAGAGGAGGAAGGGGAGTGCGGGGGAGCTGAGGAAGAGCCGTGATAAGCGGAAAGGAGTGGGGGGAGCGGGGGGGGAATGACTTAAATATAATTTGATCAAAAATGACATAAAAACAAGCAAATAACTGTGTGAATCGAGGGAGAGCTAAGAGGGAGCTAAGGGGGAGCGGGGGTAGCAGGGAGGAGCAGGGGGGGCTGAGACTAACTATTATCAATCCCACTATATAATATAGAAAGATAAATACACATATACTAGCTTGGCTTCACCACCTATGTAATTCACGCACTAACCTCCTGACTTCTTAATATCAGCTAAGTACCTCGTATCTCCAGTTTGCTTTTTTTACTTGAAAAAAAATTTTAATATCCTTGTCAAGATGTTAAAGAGTCGAAACAAAAGTTGTGTAATCTTCATAAATACATCTCTGAAAATTCATAAAATAATTTTTCTGCCTGGTCTCTCATCTCAGAAAATATTTAAAAAAATTAAGTTTGAAGAACTTTTAAAATTGTTTTGTGGATAATATACGTTTCCTCAAGAAAAGACTTAAAATTCTTTTTCTACTTGACTTTATCATCGTCGTAACAAAGAATGATATGCCCTGAAATAAGGTTAAAATATAAATATCAAAGCAAGTATTAAAAAAAAAATTGTGTTTTTATTATCTGTCCGTAGCGTACGTGCGATAAATATTACATGTTGTCAGAAGCGCCACTTGATAATATGACATGACAACTATCTACTATTTTTATTAGACTAAGAGCAGATGCACGAATTTGGTCAAAAAACAAGACCAGGTGTTGATTTTGCTGGATTTAAAAAACCTTATTATTTATAAAGATCCAAAAGAATTTTTTTATATTTTCTTCTGATCAAGATATAGGTATTTGAGTAGTGCCATTTTATGTATTTCATTTACTAGCTGCAACCTTGACCTACGAACTGAAGTTAAAGAGATGTGGATGAAAAGCTTAATCTGCGCGAATATTACAATTGTTTTTGAACTTAACGATTACTTTTAAAAAATGTACCTTCAAATAACAGTAATACGAGCTTAAATGTTGCCAATTAATATTTGTCAATAATTTACAACAAATACTAAAAACTGTTAGAATTTCCATATGTTATGGCGGGAGACAAACAACCTCTTTTGTTTTGTAACTTTTGTGTTCGTATTAATTATTGATTTATTTCATGTTAAAAAGTAAAACTATAATTTTTTTTATGTAGACAATCTTTTTGTACTTTCGTCAATTTTTTTTCACAAAATAAATTCTCAAATGCAAGTAAAATTTTATTTAGTTAATGAGAGATAAAATAATGAATCAAATGTCATTGCTAGTAAATTTTTTTAAAAAAAAGACGCGTTTACTAAAAAAAAGATTTTGATGTTATTTTTGGTGGTAAATATAATTTTTTTAGAGTTTAAATACGATCTGACATCAAACACGTTTGAAATAATTGTTATTATATACATTGATATAAATGCTTCATAAAGTTTCATCTTAATAAGCAAATTTACAGTATATATAACCATTTAAACAGATCAGTAGACCAGGGGAAAATACTCTGTTAATAAATGTTACCTCGATAAATGTTCTGCGTCAGTTTCTTTACGCCTGAAATTGTAGTCATTAAATGCACATAACCAATAACATTATTCTTTTAATTTGCCCTCTTGCAACTTTTGGTATGGTTAATACTTTTGTGCGCCCTGAAGGCTGTTTTTTGTCAATTTTATTAAGTTCTTATATATTTGCTGGCAAGGTAGTTTGACATCTGATTGCCCTAAAAAACACCGGTGAGCTTCTTAAGGAAACTCTTTCTCGACTGAAGCTTACAGCCATTGTGACTGCCTGAATACATTAGGCTGATCTTCTCTGGCCTGCTGTTGAAGACCCAAACTGATTGGGAGAAAAATTACATAGTCTAAGGCTTTGGGGCTAGTTGTAGTGATCTTTCCTAACGTCGAAGCCGTTGGTGTCTAAAGCACCTTTTTTTGAAGATTCAGTTGTTTTGATGATTTAAGGTAAAAAGATTAGTAGAGATTGGTTCGTGATGCTTGCCTGTTGGAAACTCCCGTTGACTCAAGTTTTTTTTTCCTTTAAAGCTGTTAGGTTCACCCAGTGCAGACCTTTGAGAGGATCGGTGATTCCTGGTTGGATGCTTATAGTCGAGAGAGTGATATAGGGTCTTCCGTCACCAGGGCTCCCAGCCTTGCGACAAACAATTCTGCTCGTGATGTCTGCCAGTGAATGACTGACTTGGTTTGATAGTGGCCGGCTTTACATAGTCTTCTAGTCGATGAATTACGTTCCTGGAAATAGTAGTAAAAAGTTTTTTGTTGGCAAGGTAGTTTAAACTCAGGTGGCCCTTAGAAGAACTGATGAGATTGAAGGTTAAGTAGTGAACGTAAATACTTATATTGACCCTGAAAAAGGCCAGTGGTAAAATTTCTAGTTATCCCTTATCAATATTCTTGATGATAGAGAGCCAGCTGTGGGTAGCTTGACTCTTACCCTCGAAGTCTGTGTACGGAGACCATATACGAGGGAAGCACGCCACTGACCAAAATATATCTCGTCTTTAGATCTTTCCCTTAATTACTAACATCTCATTGTTAGTCGGGAAAGTGGGCCTGGATAATATCTTCTCTGTATGTATGCCGTTGGAACGGCCACTAAGAAGTTGGACGTTGTTACTGCCCGTACTCTTCAGGGCTGTCTTTCTTGGCTTATATTTGTAGCAAAAAATTCTTAGACGGGGACAGGCCAAATTTTAGTACAGCCACATAACTCTGAAGTGTTAAAGCAGTATGTCCTCTGGCTTGACACGTCTCCTAGTATTTTGCCGGAGACGTTATCGGTTAGAATGAATTTTTTATTGGTGGCACATGTCAATTCTGGAGGTTCAGGGTTAAAGTAGACCTAGATCACTTGCCCATTGGGGAAGAGTGTCATTGGTCACTGGAATACCCAGCAGCACGACTATCATCTACATTTTTGAGGCAGCTCAATGAACTGTCAGTAGATAATTGCAGAAATTTCCGTGACACTCCAGCCTGTTATAACTACACTTATTTAATTCTGTTGAAGGTACCTTCGATTCTTGGTAGACGCTATTTAGCAGATCCTACTAAACTAAAATAAAAAGCTGGTGTATTTTTGCAAAACTTTTAAGCTTATTCATTGCTATTGTTATTAAATTTTTGAAGATAAAAACTATACTAAAACCATCTAGGAAGTATCATGAATCAGTGTGCAAAATTTCAGCAAAATCGGTTCAGTAGTTTTCGCGGTTAGCGATTACA
>NW_019379505.1:490238-504036 GCF_000648655.2 Copidosoma floridanum | reverse complement strand
TTTTACAACATTTTTCGGTTAGCATTAACTATAATTTATTCGTCAAAGATATCCAATTCAGTTTTTCTTTCTCTTTATTATGACTGTATTACATTTAATTTTGAGTCTAGTAAACTTGTAAATGAGTAAATTTAGTTAATTTCTTTTCTAGTTTTTTCGTTTACTTTAAAATTATATAAATGTATATAATTCAATAATAGTAGATTTTTGTCTTCATTTTTTTGTATCAAGTTTTTATTTGGTTATCAAGCTTTTTTTGTGGTACATTACGTCACTAGGGCACAAAGTACAAACATGAGCGCCCGAAGGGCGCGCTTGTTGTAGGTTGGTGCCCGAGTCGCGTATAACGTTTTTCTTACCGAGGACGCAAAGTGCAATTTTGCGCCCATGGGCACCCTTTGCGCCCAGTAAATCACTTTGGGCCCTAGGGCAGAAAAGTACTTTGGGCCCGGAGGGCGCAAAAAACTTTTCTGCCCGTGGGCCCAAAGTGATTACAAGGGCGCAAAGTGTGACCCGAGGGCGCAAAGCGGCAGATGCACTTTGGGCCCATGGTAAGAAGTGGTAGTTTTCCCACGAGTTTGAAAAGTCTTTGTTTGCGAACCGAGAGGTTTGCGGCTCGAGCCAAAGGCGAGGGACTTAACGAGGTTCGTAAAGGAGACTTTTCGAACGAGTTCCGGAAAACTGCTTTTTCGCCCGAGGAAGTACCAGCCTCCCAAAACCACCCGAGGCCGGAAAAGTTAATTTTTTTAATAAGTTTTTTAATACGTTCTTCGGAATGTTCTGCATAAAAAGATAAAGCAATTTTTAGGTGAACAAAATGAGCCCTGGAGGACCTAAATTGGCGTTGCCGTTTTTTCGTATATTGCCAGAAAGTGCCAATTTTGCCCTGTTTTTCGGTAGTTTGTAACTGGCGTTTTAATCAACATTATGACTTTAAATTTAATAAGTTATAGGGCTTGTGATTTTTAACAATTATACAATCTTTCCAGATGATCCGATGCAAAATTTTTGCAAACCGTTAAATAAACTAAAAAATAGTTCTTATTAAAAACGGCTCTGAAGAAGTTGTTGAATCAGATAGAGCTTTTTTTAAAAATGCCTTCTTTTAATAAGATGTTGATCTAACACTGGTTGAATTTTTGTATTTCTAACTTTTTCGTAAGTATCCTTGAAATGTATCGGAAAAAAGTTTTTTTTTGCTAAGTACCAGTGGAAGTGCTTGCTGGTTTGGACGTGCTGCCGATTTGGACCATGCCCTCTTTGTCACACTGCTGTTGATGCATTTTTAAAGTCTAACTGATGTCATACTATGTATGAAACAGCTACGTTTATTACTAAAATGTTGTTGATACGTGCAATCTTGATATTATCACGAGCTTCCCCATACAAAAAAAAGTGTTAATTTACTTTGCTCCGATCAGGAGATATCAATAATTTCACCAACCATGTCAGTTCACCGATCACCGATCGACTATCAAGAGGAATAATTGACCCAACCGAGTGTGCGGCAGTGCTTCCTCAGGAATTCGCCATCGAAGAACAACGTTACCAGAAAGAAATATAAGGCGCTTGCAATCACATAAGCTATCACTTACATAACGACATGGCGTAACAGTACACGCGAGCTGCTCCTGTGAAATTGCATCTATTAGGACCACATGCGGAGATTATCTTGTTGCAAGAAATCGCGTTGTCACACGAGCAGTGTCGAAATTCAGCTTTGAAAATTCAGTCAGCCGCGCGGACACCGTAAAAAATACACTTTCTTCAGACATCATGGAGGGAAAATAGAAGCTTTGTTGTTGTAAGGGAAAAAACAGAGAAAAAGCAGCGAAGGAAATCAATCAGCTAATGCGTCTACGGTGTCGAGAGTGGAAGTAAACAAAAAATTCCCATATAATCTCTTCCCTTAATCTGACCCCATAAGTGAAGAGAGAGGAGAAGTAGTAGGAAAGCATAGTATTAGAAAATGTAAGGATAAAAATTACTAGAAAAATGTACGACACAGGTCAAAACTTGAATGCGGAATACACTGCCATGAAATTTTTTTTTATCCATACCTCCAAGCTTGTCTTGACCAAAAACATAAGTAAAATGTAAGGCAACCGATCGTTCAATTATCTGACTCTATCGTGTTCTTGAATATGTAATATAATCCCGCAGGCAAGATAGGGTGCACTATATTATAACCGACTATTCACAAACTCAATAAACGACCCATATGTGCACGTAATGCCGATGCGAAATAAGGGATAACGTAATGAAACGGTATGAATATGATACGTTACGACACAGAATTTTCAAACAAGCACAAATTACTCACATTGACAAAAATCCTAAAATAAACTATAATAATTATACAAAAACGGGGAAGCAAGGTAACTAAAAAATACGTTCATTAGTATATATTCTTTATATGTAAGGAGGGAGCCACAGTCGTAGCTCAACGCTGAACTCAAAAATGGGGAAAGATGAAAGAAGGGTACGGTACATACGGTAATACACTTAAATAGATAGCTGTCGATAGAGTATAAATAGTATTAGAACAGGTTCTGAGCACAGGGACTAAAACGCGTGCCCATAGGCAGGAACCAGGGTTTGCAACAGATAACTAACAGTTTAATATGTTGAGGATCAATAATCGTGGTTTAATAATATTTTTTAAATAGATTCCTGCCCCTACGGTAACTACCTGCAAATATTTAATACTGATACATTAACGACATACCTAATAAAAAAAGTGATCAATATTTTTTAGTATAAATCGAAAAGATTTTTTCATTTAATAATATTCCTTAGATAAAATCCTGCCCCAACGGTAACTCCCTGCAAATATTTAATACGAATACATTTACGACATTCCTTATTAGAGAAATGATCAATATTTTGAAGTATTCATCCCAAAATTTCTTCATTTAATGATATTTTTTTAATAAAATCCTGCATCAACGGTAACCACCTGCGAATATTTTAGACGGATACATTGACGACATACCTTACAAGAGGAATGACCAATATTTTGTAGTATACATCTCAAAATTTCTTCATTCATTATTATTTTCAAGATTGAATCCTNTTTATTAATTTAATAATATTTCTTTAGATAAAACCTTACCTCCAACGGCTCTTCTCTGTGAATAATTTATACAGATACATTGATGACATACATTGTCATCGGCATTATCATCATCATAATCCTCATTATTATCATTATCATAATCATTATCACCATCATCATTATCATCATCATCATCATTATCATTATTATTATTATCATTATCAATATCATGATCATCATCATAATCATCATTATCATTATTATCATCATCAGTATCATTATCATTATCATTGTCATCATCATTATCGTCATCGACATCATCATCATCATCGTCATCATCATCATCGTGATTATAATCATCATCATCATCATCATTATCATTATTATCTTCATCATTATCATCATCATTATTATTTTCATAAATATCATCATGATCATCATTATTATCCTCATTATTATTATTATCATTATCAATATTATAATTATCATCATAATCAGCATCATCATCATAATCATCAGCGTCATCGGCGTCATCATCATCATCGTTTTCGATATCGTCATCATTATCATCATCATCGTTATCATCACTATCATCATTATCATTATTATCATTATCATCAACGTCATCGTCATCGTCATCATCATCATCATCAATATCATTATCATCATTATCATAATATTTATCATCGTCATCGTTATCGTCATTATTATCATTATCATAATCATCGTCATCATTATCATCATCATTATGATCATTATCATCGTAATCATCATCATCATTATCATCATCATTATTATTTTCATAATCATCATCAAAATCATCATCATCATCATCATCATTATTATTATCATTATCATTATCATAATCAACAACATTATCATCATCATCATCATCATCATTATCATCGTCATCGTCATCGTCATGATTATCATTATCATAATTATCGTCATCATTATCATCATGATTATGATCATTATCATCGTAATCATCATTATCATCATCGTTATCATCACTATCATTATTATCATTATTATCATTATCATCAACGTCATCGTCATCGTCATCATCATCATCATCGTCATTAATATCGTCATCATCATAATCATTATCGTCGTCATCAGCATCATCATTATCATCATTATCATCGTTATCATCATTAACATCATCGTCATCATCATTATCATCATCATTATCATCATCGTTATCATCATCATCATTATCATTATTATTATTATCATTATCATCATCATTATCATTTCCATCATCATTGCCATCGTCATCGTCATCGTCATTATTATTGTCATTGTTATCGTCATCATAATTACCGTCGTCATCGACATCTTCGTCATCATCATCATCATCATCATCATAATTATGATCGTTATCATCATTATTATGGTCATCGGCATCATTATGATCATCGTCATCATCATTATCATTATCATCATCATCGTTATTATTATCATCGTCATCGTCATCGTCATCGTCATCATTATTATTATCATCATCATTATCATCATCGTCATCATCATCATTATTGCCTTCAGCATCATCATCTTCATTGTTATTGTCATCATTATCGTCATCATCATCATCATCATCATCATCATCATCATCATCATCATCATCATCATCATCAATATTATCATTATCATCATTATCGTCATAGTCATTATCTTTATCATCATCATTATCGTCATCATCATCATTATTATCGTCATTATTATTGTCATTATTATCATCATTATCATTATCATTGTCATCGTCATCGTTAACGTCATCATTATCGTTATTGTCATCGTCATTGTCATTCTTATCATCATTATTATTATCGTCATCTTTATTAACATCATCATCATCATCATCATCATTGTCTGCGTCTTGGTCACAATTATTATCATCATCATTATCGTCAACATCATTATTAACTTCGAAATCAGTATTATTATTATCATTATCATCATCATCGTTATTATCATCATTATCATTGTCATCGTCATTAACATCTTCATCGTCATCGACGCCGTCATCATCGTATTTATCATCATAAACGTCATCGTCATCGTCATCATCATCATCATCGTCATTAATATCGTCATCATCATAATCATTATCGTCGTCATCAGCATCATCATTATCATCATTATCATCGTTATCATCATTAACATCATCGTCATCATCATTATCATCATCATTATCATCATCGTTATCATCATCATCATTATCATTATTATTATTATCATTATCATCATCATTATCATTTCCATCATCATTGCCATCGTCATCGTCATCGTCATTATTATTGTCATTGTTATCGTCATCATAATTACCGTCGTCATCGACATCTTCGTCATCATCATCATTATCATCATTATTATGATCGTTATCATCATTATTATGGTCATCGGCATCATTATGATCATCGTCATTATCATCATCATCATCATCATCATCGACATTATTATCATAATCGTCATCATTTTCATCATAATCATTATCATCATCATTATCATCATTATCATCGTCATCGCCATCGTCATCATCATTATCATCATAATTTTCGTCATCATCATCATCATTATCGTCATTATCATTATCATTATTATTATTATCATTATCATTATCATTGTCATCGTCATCGTTATCGTCATCATTATCGTTATTGTCATCGTCATTATCATTTTTATCATCATCATTATGATCGTCATCATTATTAACATCATCATCATCATCATCATAATTGTCTACGTCTTGGTCACAATCATTATCACCATTATCATCATCATCATCATTATCATCGTCATCGTCATCGTCATCATCATCATAATCAGCATCATCATCATAACCATCAGCGTCATCGGCATTATCATCATCATCGTTATCAATATCGTCATCATTATCATCATCATCGTTATCATCACTATCATCATTTTCTTTAATATTATTATCATCAACGTCATCGTCATCGTCATCATCATCATCATCGTCATCAATATCGTCATCATCATTATCATTATCGTCGTCATCAGCATCATTATCATTATCATCATTATCATCGTTATTATCATCAACATCATTGTCATTATCATTATCATTATCATTATTATCATCATCATTATCATCATATTTCTCATCGTCATCGTCATCGTCATTATTATTATTATCATTATCATCGTCATCATTATTATAATCATTATGATCATCATCATCGTAATCATCGTCATCACCATCGTCATTATCATTATCATCATTATCATCGTTATCATTATCATTGTCATTGTCATCGTTATCGTCATCATCATTGTCATCGTCATCGTCATCATCAACATCATCGTCATCGGCATCATCATCATCATCGTCATCGGCATCATCATCATCATTGTCATCATCATTGTCATTATCATCATCATCATCATCATCATCATCATCATTATCATCATCATTATTATTATCATAATTATTATCATAATCATCATCATCATCATCATCATCATCATTATTATCATCATCATTTTCTTTATCATTATCATCGTCATCATTATTATCGTCATCAACATCATCATTATTATCGTCATCATCATCATCATCATCATCATCATTATTATCATCATCATTATCATCATCATTATTATCATCATCATCATCCTCATTATTATTATTATTATTATCAATATTATAATCATCATCATAATCAGCATCATCATTATAATCATCAGCGTCATCGGCATCATCATCATCATCGTTATCGATATCGTTATCATTATCATCATTATCGTTATCACCACTATCATCATTATCATTATTACCATTATCATCAACGTCATCGTCATCGTCATTATTATTATCATTATTATTATCATCATCATCATCATTATCATCATTATCATAATATTTATCATCGTCATCGTCATCGTCATTTTTATCATTATCATTATCATCGTCATCATTATCATCATCATTATGATCATTATCATCGTAATTATCATCATCATCATCATCGTCATCGTCATTGTCATCATCAACATCATCGTCATCGGCATCATCATCATCATCGTCATTATTATCATCGTCATTATCATCATTATCATCATTATCATTATCATTATCATCATCATTATTATTATTATAATCATCATCATAATCATCATCATTATCATCATCATTATTATTATCATCATTATCATAATCAACAACATTATCATCATCATCATTATCATTATTATCGTCATTGTCATCATCATCATCATCGTCATCATTATCGTTCTTGTCACCGTCATTGTCATTTTCATCAGCATTGTCATCGGCATCATCATTATCATTATCATCATCATCATTATCATAATTATTATCATCATTATTATAATTATTATCATCATCGCCATCATTATGATCATCATAATCATCAATATCATCATTATTATTATCAATATCAAAATCATTATCATCATCATCATCATTATCGTCATTATCATTATCATTATTATCATCATTATCATTATCATTGTCATCGTCATCGTTATCGTCATCATTATCGTTATTGTCATCGTCATCGTCATTATTATCATTATCATTATCATCGTCATCGTTATTATCATCATTATGATCATCATCATCGTAATCATCATCATCACCATCGTCATTATCATTATCATCATTATCATCGTTATCATTATCATTGTCATTGTCATCGTTATCGTCATCATCATTGTCATCGTCATCGTCATCATCAACATCATCGTCATCGGCATCATCATCATCGTCATTATCATCATCGTCATTATCATCGTCATCATCATCATCATCATCATCATAATTATCATCATCATTATTATCATCATCATCATCATGATCATCATTATCATCATCATCATCATCGTCATCCTTATTATTATCAGCATTATCATCATCATCGTCATCACCATCATCATCATTGCCATCAGCATCATCATCGTTATCGTTATCGTCATCATAACCGTCATCGTCATCGGTATCGTCATCATAATCGTCATCGTCCGGACCATCGTTATTATCGTTATCATCATCATCAACGTCATCGACATCGTCATCATTATCATCATCGTCATCATAATCATCATCGTCATTATCATCATTATCGTTATCGTTATCGTCATCATCATCGTCATTATCATCGTCATCATAATCACCATCGACATCTTCATTACTGTCATCATAATTTTTATCGTCATTATCATTATTATTTTCATTATCGTCATCGTCATCATCATCATCATCATCATCGTCAGTATCATTATCATCGTCATCATTATAATCATAATCATCATCATTATTATTATCATCGTCATCATCATCATAATGATCATCGTCATCAATATTATCATTATTATCATCACCATCGTCACCGGAATCGTCATCGTCATTGACATCGTCATCATCATCATCATCATCATCATCAATATTATCATCATCATTATCATTATCGTCATCATTATTATTATTATTGCCATTAGCATCATCATCGTCATCGTTATCGTCATCATCATCGTCATTATCATCGTCATCATAATCATCATCGACATCTTCATTACTGTCATCAGAATTTTTATCGTCATTATCATTATTATTTTCATTATCGTCATCGTCATCATCATCATCATCATCATCGTCAGTATCATTATCATCGTCATCATTATAATCATAATCATCATCATTATTATTATCATTGTCATCATCATTATTATGATTATCGTCATCAATATCATCATCATTATCATCTTCATCGTCACCGGAATCGTCATCGTCATTGACATCGTCATCATCATCGTCATCCTCATCATCATCAATATTTTTTTTGTGTCATCCACATTATAATTATGATTATTATCATCATTATTATCGTCATCGTCATCGACATTATTATCATCATAATCATTTTTATCATCATTATCATTATCATCATTGTCATCGTCATTGGCATGATTATCATTATCATCATCATAAACATCATCATCATAATCATTATCATTATCATCATTATCATTATTATTATCATCATCGTCATCATTATCATTATCATTATCATAATCATCATCATCATCATCATCATCATCATTGTCATCGTCATTGTCAGGACTATCATCATCATCATCATTGTCATCTATCTTATCATTATAATCATCACCATCATAATCATCATTATTATCATCATCATCATCATCATTATCAGTATCATCATCATAATTATCATCATTAGCATTATTATTATTATCATTATCATTATCATCGTCATCATCATCATCATCAATATTATCTGTGTCGTCCACATTATCATCGTAATTATCATCATCATCATTACCGTTATCGTGATCAACATTATTATTATCGTCATCATTGTCATCATTAATATTATCAGCATAAACGTCATCGTCATTAACATCGTCATTATCGTTATCATCATCATCAACGGGATCAACATCGTCATCATTATAATCATCGTCATCTTTATTATTATATCATCATCATTATTATCATCAGCATTATTATTATTATAATCATAACTATTATTATCATCATCATTATCATCATCATCATCGACACCGCAATCGTCATCGTCATTAACATCGTCATCATTATCATCATCATTATTATAATCATCATCATCTTCATCATTATTGTCATTAATATTATTATCATTGCCATCAGCATTATTATCGTCATTGTTATTGTCATCATCATCGTCATTATCATCGTCATCATCATTTTCATTGTCATTATCATTACCACCATCATAATCATCATCGTCATTATCATCATTATTATTATTATCGTCATCGACATCATCATTGTAATCTTCATTATCATTATTATTATCATTATTATCGTCATCATCATCATCGTCATCGGCATCATCAGCGTCATCGGCATCATTATCATCATCGTCATCAATATCGTCATCATCATTATCATCTTCGTCGTCATCGACATCATCATTATTATTATTATCATTATTAATATTATAATTATCATCATAATCATCATCATCATCATAATCATCAGCGTCATCGGCTTCATTATCATCATCGTTATTAATATCGTCATCATCATTATCATCATCGTCGTCATCAGCATCATCATCATTATCATCATTATCATCGTTATCATCATCATCATTATTATTATTATCATTATTATTAACGTCATCGTTATCGTCATCATCATCATCATCGTCATTAATATCGTCATCATCATTATCATCATCGTCGTCATCAGCATCATCATCATTATCATCATTATCATCGTTATCATCATTATTATTATCGTCATCATCATTATCATCATCATCATCATTATCATCATTGTCATCATCATCATTATCATTATTATCATTATCATTATCATCATCATCATCATTTCCTTCATCATTGCCATCGTCATCGTCATTGTTATCGTCATCATAATCGTCATCGTCATCAACATCGTCATTATCGTTATCATTATCATTAACGTCATCGACATCGTCATCATTATCATCATCGTCATCATTATCATCATAATCATCATCATTGTCGTCATTATTATTATTATCATCGTCATTATTATTAACATCATTATCATTAGTATTATTATCATTGTCATTGTTATCATTATCGTCATTATAATCGTCATTGTCATCAACATCGTCATCATCGTTATCATCATCATCGTCATCGTTATAGTTATCGTTATCATCATCGTCATTGTCATCGTTATTATCATCATTATCGTCATTGTTATTGTCATTATTATTTATATCATCGTCATCATCATTATCATTAATATTATCATCATAATCGTCATCGTCATCAACATCGTCATCATCGTTATTATCATCATTAACAGGATCGACATCGTCATCATTATCATCATCGTCATCTTAATTATTATAATTATCATCATTATTGTCATCATCAGCATCATCATCATTATAATTATCGTCATGATTATCATCGTAATCATCACCATTATCATCATTATCATCGTCATTGCCATCGTCAATATCAATATCCTTATCATCATTATCATCATCACCATCGTCATCATAATCATTATTGTCATCATTATCATCATCATCATCATCATTGCCATCGTCATCGTCATCGTCATCATTATTGTCATCGTCATCGTCATCATCAGAAGCATTGTTATCGGCATCACCATCATCATCATCAACATCATCATCATAATCATTATCATCATAATCATTATTATCATCATCATCATCATTATTATTATTATCATTACCAATATCATGATCCTCATCATAATTATCATTATCATCATTATCATTATCATTATCATTATCATTATCATCGTCATCATCATCATCGTCATCGGCATCATCATCATCATCGTCATCATCATCATCGTGATTATCATCATCATCATCATCATTATCATCATCATTATCATCATAATTATTATCATTATTATTATCGTAATTATCATCATGATGATTATCATCATCATCATCATCATCATTATTATTATCATTATCAATATTATAATCATTATCATAATCATCATTATCATCATAATCATCAGCGTCATCGGCATCATCATCATCGTTATCGATATCGTCATCATTATTACCATCATTGTTATCAGAACTATCATCATTATTATTATTATCATTATTATTAACGTCATCGTTATCGTCATCATCATCATTTCCATCATCATTGCCATCGTCATCGTCATCGTCATCATTATTGTCATTGTCATCGTCATCATAATTACCGTTGTCATCGAGATCTTCGTCATCATCATCGTCATCATCATTATTATAATCGTTATCATCATTATCATGATCATCGGCATCATTATTATCATCGTCATCATTATTATCATTATCATTATTATCATCGTTATTATTATTATTGTCATCGTCATCGTCATTGTCATCATCATCATCGTCATCATAATTATTATCGTCATTATAATTATCATCGTCATCAACATCATCATCCTCATTGTTATCGATATCGTCATCATTATCATCATCATCGTTATCATCATTCTCATCATTATCATTATAATCATCATCATCATCATCATCATCATCATTATCATCATCATCATTTTCATTATGTTTATTATTATTATCATCATCATCATCATTTCCATCATCATTGCCATCGTCATCGTCATCGTCTTCACTATTGTCATCGTCATCGTCATCATAATTACCGTCGGCATCGACATCTCTTCGTCATCATCATCGTCATCATCATTATTTTTATCGTTAGCATCATTATCATTGTCATCGGCATCATTATAATCATCGTCATCATCATTATCATTATCTTCATCATCGTTATTATTATCATCGTCATCGTCATCGTCATCGTCATCATCATTATTATCATCATCATCATTATCATTATCGTCATCGTCATCATCATTGCCATCAGCATCATCATCGTCATTGTTATCGTCAGCATCATCGTCATTGTCATCGTTATCGTCATCATAATCGTCATCGTCATCAACATCGTTATTATCGTTTTCATCATCATCAACGTCAACGACATCGTCATCATTATCATCATCGTCATCATTATCATCATAATCATCATCATCATTATCATCATCATCGTCATCATTATCATAATCAATTTTATCTGTGTCGTCCACATTATTATCGTAATCATCATCATAATCATTATCATTATCGTCATCATAATCATCATCGTCATTATCATTACTGTTATCATTATTATTATCGTCAATATCATTATTATTATTATTTTCGTCATCGTCATTATCATCACCATCATCATCGTCATCATCATCATCATCAATTTTTTCTGTGTCATCCACATTATTATCCTGATCATTATCATCATTATTATCGTCATCGTCATCGACATTATTATCATCATCATCATTTTTATCATCATCATCATCATTATCATTGTTATCGTCATTGTCATGATTATCATTATCATCATCATGAACATCATGTTCATTATCATTATCATTATCATTATCATAATTATCATCATCATCAGTATCATTATTATCATTATCATCATTATCATCATTATCGTCATCGTTATAGTAATCCTCATCATCATCGTCATTGTCATCGTCATTATCATAAATATCGTCATCAGCATCATCATTATCATCGTCATTATCATTATTATCATCATCATTATCGTTTTAATATAATTGTCATCGTCGTCGTCATCATCATCATCATCATCGTCATCGACATCGTCATTATCGTTATCATGATCATCAACTTATTCGACATCGTCATTATCATCATCATCATCATCATAATCGTCATCGTCATTATCATCATCATCATCATCATGATCGTCATCGTCATTGTCATCATAATTATTATCATCGTCATCATTATCATCATTAATATTATCATCGTCATTAAGATCGTCAACATCGTCATCATTATTATCATCGTCATTGTCATCATTATCATTATCCTCATCATCATCATCATCATCATCATCATCATCATCATCATTATCATTGTTATTGTCATCGTCATCATCATCGTCATTATTGTCGTCATCGTCATCGTCTTCATCATCATCATCGTCATCCACATCGTCATCATCATCATTATTATCATCATCATCAACATCATTATCGTCATCGTCGTCATCATCATCATCATTATTATCATCATTATCATTATCATCATCATCATCATCATCATCATCATCATCATTATCATCAACATCGACATTATC
>NW_019379505.1:477738-485238 GCF_000648655.2 Copidosoma floridanum | reverse complement strand
TCATTTTCATCGTCATCATAATCATTATCCTCATCATAACTACTGTCATCATCATTATCATCGTCATTATCATTATTATTATCATTATCGTCATCGTCATCATTATCATCATCATTATCGTCAGCATCATCATCATTGTCATCGTTATCATTATAATCATCATCATTATTATTATCATCGTCATCATCATCATTATGATCATCGTTATAATTATCATCATTATCATCATCGTCATCATAATCATTATTATCATCGTCATCATTATCATCATCATTATAATCATCATCATTATCATTATAATCATTTTCATCATTATCATCATCATTATTATCATTATTATCATTATCGTCATCGTTATCGTCATCATCATCGTCATTTTCATCGTCATTATAATCATTATCGTCATCATAATTACTGTCATCATCATTATCATCGTCGTTATCATTATTATTATCATTATCATCATCGTCATCATTATCATAATCATTATCGTCATCATCATCATTATGATTATCGTTATCATTATCATCATCATTATCATCATCATCATCGTCACCGTAATCGTCATCGTCATTGACATAGTCATTGACAACCTTATTATCAATATTATCATCATCATCATCATCATCGTCATCATCATCATAATCATTGCCATTAGCATCATCATCGTCATCGTTATCGTCATCATCATCGTCATTATCATCGTCATCATTATAATCGTTAACATTATAATCATCATCATCATTATCATCATCGTCATCATCATCATTATTATCATCGTCATCATTATCATCAACATCATCATTATCCTCATTATCATCATCTTCATCATTATCGCCATTATCATCTTCATCGTAATTGTCATCATTATCATTATTATCATCATCATAATCATCATCGTCATTATCATCATCATCATCATCATCGTCATCATCATCATGATCATCATCGTCATTATCATCATCATCATCATCATCGTCATCATCATCATGATCGTCATCGTCATTGTCATCATCATTATTATCATCTTTATCATCATCATCATCAATATTATCATCGTCATCGACATTGTCAACATCGTCATCATCATTATCATCGTTATTGTCATCATCATCATTATCATCATCATCGTCATTATCGTTATCATCATCATCAACGTCATCGACATCGTCATCATTATCATTATCATCATCATCGTCATCGTCATCGTCATCATCATCATCATCATCGTCATCATCATCATCATCAATATTATATGTGTCGTCTCCTTAATCATCATAATTATTCTCATCATCATTATTGTCATCGTCATCGACATTATTAACATCATCATCATTTTTATCATCATCATCATCATCATCATTGTCATCGTTATTGTCACGACTATCATCATCATTATCATTGTCATCATCATTGTCATTAATATCATTATTATCATCAATATTATATGTGTCGTCTACATTATCATCATAATCATTATCATCATCAATATCGTCATCGTCATCGACATTATTATCATCATCATTTTTATCATCATTATCATCATCATTATCGTCATCGTCATTGTCACGACTATCATCATCATCATCATTGTCATTATTCTCATCATTATTATCGACATCATCATTATCATCATCATTATCATTATCATCATCATTATTATTATTATCATCATCATAATCATCATCATCATCATCATTATTATTATTTCTATTATCATCATCATCGTCATCATCATCATCATTAATATTATCTGTGTCGTCCACATTATCATCGTAATCGTCATCATTATCATTATCATTATCGTCATCATAATCATCATCGTCATTATCATTATTATTATCATTATCGTCATCGTCATCATTATTATTTTCGTCATCGTCATTATCATCATCATCATCATCGTCATTATCGTTATCATCATCATTAACGTAATCGACATCGTCATCATCATCATTATTATCATCATGATCGTCATCGTCAGTGTCATCATAATCGTCATCGTTATCAACATCGTTATTATCGTTATCATCATCATCAATGTTATCGACATCGTCATTTTTATCATCATCATCATTATTATCATCATAATCACCATCATCATTATCATCATCATTATTATCATTATTGTCATCATCATCATCATCAACGTCGTTATTATCATCATAATTATTATCATCATTATCATCATCGTCATCATTATTATTATCATCATCGTCATCATTATCATCATCACTATAATCATCATCATTATCATCATAATCATTTTCATCATTATCATCATCATTATTATCATTATCATTATGATCGTCATCGTCACTGTCATCATAATCGTCATCGTTATCAACATCGTAATTATCGTTATCATCATCATCATCATTATTATCATCGTCATTGTCATCGTCATCATCATCGTCATTATTGTCGTCATCGTCATCGTCATCGTCATCATTATCGTCATCGACATCGTAATCATCGTCATTATTATCATTATTTATATCATCGTCATCGTCATCGTCGTCATTATCATCATCATCATTATCATTATTATCATTATCATTATCATTATCATTATCATCATCATCATCATTATCATCATCATCATCATCGTCATTATTATCATCATTGTAATTGTCATTATTATCATTATCATTATTATCATTATCATCATCATCATTATCATTATCATCATCATCGTCATTATTATCATGATCGTCATGGTCATTGTCTTCATCATAATTATTATCGTCGCCATTATCATCATCATCATTATCATTATTATCATCATTTTTATTATCATCATCATCGTCATCATCATCTTCATCATCATATTTATAATCATCATTATTATCGTCATCATCATCATTATCATCATTATTATCATCATAATCATCATCATTTTTATCCTCATTAATATTATCATTATCATCATTATCGTCATCATAATTACTGTCATCATCATTATTATCGTCATTATTATTATTATTATCATTATTGTCATCGTTATAATCATTAACATCATCATTGTCATCATCATTATCAGCGTTGTTATTATCATCATAATCATTATCATAATTATCATCATCGCCATCATTATCATTATAATCATCGTCATCATTATCATCATCATTGTAATCATCATCATTATCATCATAATCATTTTCATTGTTATCATCATCATTATTATCATTATCATCATTATCGTCATCGTTATCGTCATCATTATCGTCATTTTCATAGTCATCATAATCATTCTCGTCATCATAATTACTGTCATCATCATTATCATCGTCATTATCATTATTATTATCATCATCATCATCGTCATCATTATCATCATCATTATCGTCAGCATCATCATCATTGTCATCGTTATCATTACAATCATCATCATCATTGTCATCATCGTCATTATCATCATTATGATCATCGTCATCATTATTATCATTATCATCATCGTCATCATTATCATTATAATCATCGTCATCATTATTATCATCATTATAATCATCATCATTATCATCATAATCATTTTCATCATTATCATCATCATTATTATCATTATCATTATTATCGTCATCGTTATCGTCATCATCATCGTCATTCTTATCGTCATTATAATCATTATCGTCATCATAATTACTGTCATCATCATTATCATCGTCATTATCATTATTATTATCATTATCGTCATCGTCATCATTATTATTATCATTATCGTCATCATCATCATTATGATCATCGTCATCATTATCATCATCATTATTATCATCATCATCGTCACCGTAATCGTCATCGTTATTGACATAGTCATCATCAGCATTATAATCAATATTAGCATCATCATCGTCATCGTTATCGTCATCATCATCGTCATTATCATCGTTATCATTATCATCGTTAACATTATAATCATCATCATCATTATCATCATCGTCATCATCATCATTATGATCATCGTCATCATTATCATCATCATTATCATCATCATCATCTTTACCGGAATCGTCATCGTCATGGACATTGTCATTATCATCATCATCATCAATATTATCATCGTCATTGTAATCGTCAATATCAGTATCATCATCATTATAGTCGTGATCATCATCATCATCGTCATTATCATTTTCATAATTATCAACATTATCATTATCATTGTCATTGTCATCGTTATCGTTAATATAATCGTGATCGTCATTAACATCGTCATTATCGTTATCATCATCATCAACGTCATCGACATCGTCATCATTATGATTATCATCATCGTCGATATCATCGTCATTATCGTCATCATCGTCATTATCATTACCGTCATCATAATCATCATCGTTATTATCATCATTATTATCATTATCGTCATTGTCATCATCATCATCATCATCATCTTCGTCATCATCATCATCATTGTCGTCATTATCATCATCATCATCATCATCATTGTCGTGATCATCATCATCATCGTCATTATCATAATCATAATTATCATCATTATCATCATTATTGTTATTGTTATCGTTATCGTTATCATAATCGTGATCGTCATCAACATCGTCATTATCGTCATCATCATTACCGTCATCATAATCATCATCGTTATTATCATCATTATCATCATCATCGTCAGCATCATCATCATTGTCATCGTTATCATCCTAATCATCATCAACATTATTATCATCGTCATCATCATTATTATGATCATTGTTATCATTATCATTATCATTATTATCATTACCATTGTCACCGTAATCGTCATCGTCATTGACATAGTCATCATTATTATCAACATCATATTATCATTATCATTATCATCATCGTCATCATCATCATTATCATAGCCATTAGCTCCATCATCGTCATCGTTATCGTCATCATCATCATCATTATCATCATAATTATCGTCATCATTATCATCATAATCATTATCATTATTATCATAATCGTCATCGTTATCGTCATCATCATCGTTATTATCATCGTCATCATGATCATAATCGTCATCATAATCACTGTCATCATCATTATCATCGTCTTCATCATTATAATTATCATTACCGTCATCGTTATCATCATCATCATCATCATCGTCATCATCATCAATATGATCATCGTCATCATTATCATTATCATTATTATCATCATCATCGTCACCGTAATCGTCATCGTCATTGACATAGTCATCCACATCATCATCATCAATATTATAATTATCATCATCATCATCGTCATCATCATCATTATCATTACCATTAGCATCATCATCGTCATGGTTATCGTCATCGTCATCGTCATTATCATCGTCATCATCATCATTATCATCGTCATTATTATCATTATCGTCATTATCATCATTATAATCATCATCATTATCATCATAATCATTTTCATCATTATCATCATCATTATTATCATTATCATCATTATCGTCATCGTTATCGTCATCATCATCGTCATTCTCATCGTCATTATAATCATTATCGTCATCATAATTACTGTCATCATCATTATCATCGTCATTATCATTATTATTATCATTATCGTCATCGTCATCATTATCATTATCATTATTATCATCATCATCGTCACCGTAATCGTCATCGTTATTGACATAGTCATCATCAGCATTATAATCAATATTATCATCATCATCATCATCATCGTCATCATCATCATAATCATTGCCATTAGCATCATCATCGTCATCGTTATCGTCATTATCATCGTCATTATCATCGTTATCATTATCATCGTTAACATTATAATCATCATCATGATTATCATCATCGTCATTATTATTATTATGATCATCGTCATCATTATCATCATCATTATCATCATCATCATCTTTACCGGAATCGTCATCGTCATTGACATTGTCATTATCATCATCATCATCAATATTATCATCGTCATTGTAATCGTCAATATCATTATCATCATCATTATCGTCGTGATCATCATCATCATCGTCATTATCATTTTCATAATTATCAACCTTATCATCATCATTGTCATTGTCATCGTTATCGTTAATATAATCGTGATCGTCATTAACATCGTCATTATCGTTATCATCATCATCAACGTCATCGACATTGTCATCATTATGATTATCATCATCGTCGATATCATCGTCATTATCGTCATCATCGTCATTATCATTACCGTCATCATAATCATCATCGTTATTATCATCATTATTATCATTATCGTCATTGTCATCATCATCATCATCATCATCTTCGTCATCATCATCATCATTGTCGTCATTATCATCATCATCATCATCATCATTGTCGTGATCATCATCATCATCGTCATTATCATAATCATAATTATCATCATTATCATCATTATTCTCATTGTCATCGTTATCGTTATCATAATCGTGATCGTCATCAACATCGTCATTATCGTTATCATCTTTATCAACGTCATCGACATCGTCATCATTATTATTATCATCATCGTCATTATCATCGTCATTATCGTCATTATCGTCATCATCATTACCGTCATCATAATCATCATCGTTATTATCATCATCATCATCATCATCGTCAGCATCATCATCATTGTCATCGTTATCATCCTAATCATCATCAACATTATCATCATCGTCATCATCATCATTATGATCATCGTTATCATTATCATTATCATTATCATCATTACCATCGTCACCCTAATCGTCATCGTCATTGAAATAGTCATCATTATTATCAACATCATATTATCATTATCATTATCATCATCGTCATCATCATCATTATCATAGCCATTAGCTCCATCATCGTCATCGTTATCGTCATCATCATCATCATTATCATCATAATTATCATTATCATTATCATCATTATCATTATCATTATCATCATAATCGTCATCGTTATCGTCATCATCATCGTTATTATCATCGTCATCATAATCATAATCGTCATCATGATCACTGTCATCATCATTATCATGTCTTTATCATTATTATTATCATTACCGTCATCGTTATCATCATCATCATCGTCATCATCATCAATATGATCATCGTCATCATCATTATCATCATCATTATTAACATTATTATCATCATTTTCATCATCATCATCATCGTCATCATCATTATCATCATCATCATATTTATAATCATCATCATNTCATCATTATCATTACCATTAGCATCATCATCGTCATGGTTATCGTCATCGTCATCGTCATTATCATCGTCATCATCATCATTATCATCGTCATTATTATCATCATCGTCATTGTCATCATTATCATTATCATTATCATCATTATCATCATCATTATTATCATCATCATCATTATCATAATCGACTTTATTATCTTCATCATCATCATCATTATCATCATCATTATTATCATCATCATCATCATCGTCATTTTTACCATGATCGTCATGGTCATTGTCATCATCATAATTATTATCGTCGTCAATATCATCATCATTATTAACATTATTATCATCATTTTCAT
>NW_019379505.1:460238-472738 GCF_000648655.2 Copidosoma floridanum | reverse complement strand
GCAACGGTAAGCTATTGACTGAAGAGAATACAACGACGATAGTTATAACAATATTAATAANATCATCGTCATTATTATCGTTATCATTATCATCATCGTCATCATAATTACTGTCATCATCATTATTAACGTCATTATCATTATTATTATCATTATCGTCATCGTTATCATCATCATTATCTTCATCGTCATTATCATTATCAGCGTTGTTATTATCATCATAATCATTATCATCATTATCATCATCGTCATCATTATCATTATAATCATCGTCATCATTATCATCATCGTCATCATCATCATTATGATCATCGTCATCATTATCATTATCATTATCATCATCATTATCTTTACCGGAATCGTCATCGTCATTGACATAGTCATCATCAGCATTATTATCAATATTATCATCATTGTCATCATCATCGTCATCATCATCATAATCATTGCCATTAGCGTAATCATCGTCATCGTTGTCGTCATCATCATCGTCATTATTATTGTCATCATTATCATCGTTATCATTATAATCATCATGATCATTATCATCATCGTCATCATCATCATTATGATCATCGTCATTATTATCATTATTATTATCATTACCTTTAGCATCATTATCGTCATCGTTGTCGTAAAATAGTCGCAGAGTGCATTAATACAAGTAACGAAATAAAATACGTGCCTGTTCTGGAAGTAGAGCTGCTAAGTTACGAGAAAATTTATTGGAAGCACTCAGACGTTGATAGGGACAATGTTGAATGCTTGGGGTAAGCAGTTATAAGGTTATTCAACAAAGAAATGGTTGGTGATGAAGAAAAAACAGAAAATTTTACAAAAGACGAAGAAGAGCTAGAGAAACAACAACGGGTAGATAATATAATGAAACTCGTTGATACAGCCGGTTGCAGCCATAAAAAAAAGAACATGTAAGGAATCTAATCGAGTCAAATAAACAAGGAGAGCCGAACAAAAACGATTTATCAGAGGAAAGGTCTGATGAATTACGGGCTCTAGTAATGATTGGCATGAAAATGCAAGATGTAGAGGGAAGGCCGGGAATAAGGATTGACTTGTGGGGGTCCAACGAAAAGCGCATAAGGCCCCAACCTGAACCACCACCCCCGCTGGATCCTTAAAGCAACGGTAAGCTATTGACTGAAGAGAATACAACGACGATAGTTATAACAATATTAATAATATTAATAATAATGGTAGTGATTGTAATAACAATAATAATAAAAATGACAGAAGAAATACAGGATATAAGAAAAATAGAGCTAGTATACCAACATAGTATATTGTATAGGAAGACAGGATGAACAGAAACATACGTGTATGATATATATATAGCAACAAACGTTAGTTTTTATTCATTCGCGGCCCTCGGACGAGCCGCGAGTGAGCAACAACTCATACAAAAAAAAAAAAAAATGAAATAAGTGATTACTGTGCAACCAACAGATATTCTGACAATTAACCCATCCCCTTGTGGAGATAGACTATTGTCAAAATACGTACGAAAATTCAGTTTTCTAAAATTTTCGTGGCCCCCAGACGCAGAGTGAAAATATGACTAAAAGAGTGGAATTAATTAAGTTTACAATAAAACTTTTTTTCGCGGCCCCGACGCACCGCAAACTAGATATTCATATACGTTAGACTTAGATTTGGAAAAAAAAAACAACAACAACTATAATGAAAAGGTACGCATAAACAAAGCAATAATAATATTATTCAATTGTGATTTGATGTAACGCGAATAAAAAAAAGCAAAGCGAATGAGGGGCGCGTGTGGCACTCTAGTGAGTAGACTTACTCAATAGGCGAAAAATGAGCTCACAGGCCAAATGTACAGATTATGAATAGTGAAGACAAATAAAAAGGGAAAAACAGACGTATAAGCTGACATATACTTGTAAATTGAAATAATTTTATTTTTGATTACCTGATTGACTTCATTATTGTAAAAAAAAAAAAAATATGAAAAATAAAAATGTTAGCAATCATTGTTAGGTAGAGAGGAGCATGGATTAATGATAGAAAAATAAATAAAACAATTTCAAGAAAAATAAAGCTATTTCTCGAAAAGGCCTACGAGCCCACGTTTAGTGTAAGAGATTAAACCTCCTCTTCTTACTTCCTTTTATCGTTCTTCATTAGAAACAATCCCACTCCTACCTTCATGATATACTGATAACCACAACACCTGAAACGTCACACATAATCGTAATGGGATATAGAATTGACTGTTATGTCTAAATTAACGAATAGCTTGTTCGTCACACCGTCCACCTCAAAGTTAGCATAATTTTGCAAAAACTACGTGGACCAGTACTTAATCGTTCATGTAAGAGAGACTGCAAATAATGCACCCAGATCACCGCTCGACGATTGAAAGAAATAATCAACCACACCCAGTGTGCGGCAGTGTTTCTGAGAACTTGGCCATCGAGGGACAACGTTACTAGGCCACCCTCATTCAAACCGGGTTGTCGATATTGGAGAAAAGGCATACGAATCTACAACCCGCATACTTAACTAAAAAAAAAAAAAAAAACGCTTGCAATCACATAAACTGTCACTTACATAACGACATTGCGCAGCAGTGTACGCGAGCTGCTCCTGCTTTTGCAAGAAAGAAAAAAAATAAAATTGAATCCATAAGGACCACACACGGAGATTTTAATGGCGCAAAAAGAAAAAAAAACACGCTGTGACGCAAGTAGAGTTGAAGCTCAGCTTTGAGAACTCAGTCGCCACGCAAGCATCTTAAAAAGTACACTTTCTATAGACATTATAGAGGAAAAATGAAAGCTTTAATGTTGTAAAAAAAAAAAAATTAAAAAAATAAAATCGAAAAAGCAGCGAACTAAGTCAGCAAATACGTCTACGGCATCGTGAGTGATGGTTGACAAAAAAAAAATACCCTTATAAATCCTTTCCTAAATCTCACCACATAAGAGAAGAGATTAGAGGAGTATGAGGGAAACATTATATAAAAAAATTTATGGGTAAAAAAAAAAAAAAAAAAAAAAAAAAAAAGCAGCGAACTAAGTCAGCAAATACGTCTACGGGATCAAGAGTGGTAGTTGACAAAAAAAAAATACCCTTATAAATCGTTTCCTAAATCTGAACACACAAGAAAAGAGATTGGAGGAGTATGAGGGAAACGTTGTATTAAAAAAATTTATGGATGAAAAATATTAGAAATATGGACGATACAGGTCAAAATTTCACTGCCAGAAAATGATTTTCTTTTCATTCATACCTCCAAGCATGTCTCAACCAAAAAAAAATACTAGTGAAATGTAAGGCAACCTATCGTCAAATTATTTAACTCTACAGTGTTCTTTAATATGTGATATGACCCCTCAGGCAAAATCGAGCGCATAATATTATATCCGACTACTCAAAAACTCAATAAGCGACTTATATGCGCACGTAGAGCCGATGCGAAGTAAAAGATAACGTAATGAATCATATTTACGATGGAGAATTTTTTTTGAACTAAGAGAAAAATACCCACATTGACAAAGACACTAAAATAAATTACAATAATTATACAAAAAAATGGAGCGCATAATATTATATCCGACTATTCACAAACTCAATAAGCGACTTATATGCGCACGTAGAGCCGATGAAAAATAAAAGATAACGTAATGAATCATATTTACGATGGANTTAACTAATGGAGTGTAACACCCCATACAGTGCAGTGTGCGCGGACATGTAGATGCTGTGCCTTTGCGGAGAGCATAACGTATGCGATATTTTGTTATAGTTAAAAAAAAAAGAATACTAAAATAGTAACACATTACTAAACGATTGAATGAAACAATAAAAGATTACCGTAAAGAAAAACAAATAATAAGATCAAACTATGTACTGAATAATAGTAAAAAGATAAAAACTAGTTATCTGTTACACTACAGATACAGATACATACCTTAACATCAGATCTGCTAACTAAAGTAGTCTATCTGTTCTTACCCTCAACTTTTTTGTCAAAGCAACTTGTTTTCTTAGTGCTACTCTAATAACGGGCAATTTTAAATTTAGTAAAAATATACAAATGAAGATTCAAAGTACAAACCATAATAGCACATGAATTCTCTGATGAGGATGGCAAACAAGAAAAACGAAAGAAGTGACAAAAAACTTCACTTACAAAAATTATAACTTATGAAAATTTCTCTCGATACAAAAATTATATTTCATTGATAACCAACAACGTTGTTACCTTAACTTTCTTACACTACCATAATTCTTATAAACCAAACCCTATTTCAACAAAAAATAACAAACATAGAATACAAGTAGTATATACTTCTTAGAAAAACATTTTTTGCAATTTAAAAATTAACGTTCAGATGAAATAAAGTACTTTTAAAGTGAACACGAACATGTAGAGTATAAATATATTGATCAAGTACGAAAAACATCATTAAATGTAAACTAGTAGTAATCAGATGACTAATTTACTAAATTTTTTGAAACAAAAATGTAACAAAAGGCAGAGCGCATACATAAACAGATTTGTCATACACAATTACACTCGAGTACAAACTGGGAAGGACGATTGAATGTGAAAATGTACAGAGAATGGCGGTTTTCTAAAAGAATAAAAGGAGGAGTGAACCACAGTATGTGAGAAAAATAACACAAGTTACATAACACACACATCACACACACAATCATACGTACAACGGCCACCAGACACAATTCAGTGTCGTCGAGGACGAACGACGTCGCAGCCTCGGACGTGTTACGTACGATACGCTGGGCATATCATACTGACTCACCCTAGTAACTACAGGTCTACGATTGTAAAGGACACCAATTGGGAAAACGAGCTTGTAAAAGGCCCTGCGAGACACGAATCGGGGCACTCGAGCGTCTTTTAGGCAGGAGACTGAACGATAAGTAGAAAACACCGCGCGAAACTCTCACACGCCTATGCCTTCAAGAAGCTAATAAATAATTGACCAACGAGTTGAGTTCTTTTCGTGACGTACCTCCTCACCTGCTTCTTAGTCCTACGTAACAATATGTTTTAAAATTTTTAATAAAGATGATGATTCTTTCATAAGTAAAGCTATTTTAACATCTCACGATGAATACACACATTTTTCGAACAAAAAAATTTTTAATAATATGTTAGGAACATTAGTAACGTATTACAGTATTAATAAAGCAACTTAAAAAGGAGTAAATTAATCAGAAAATAACATTTATATTTATTTTCCTACAGAATGTTTAAATAGTATTAAAATAGGTCTTTCTCCACATAAACTGAATTTAAAAATGAACGCTTTTCTTGTGTTAACACGAAACTTAAACGTATCTGAAGAACTTTGCAATAGTACAAGATCACAAATTACAAAATTACTTAAATACAACATCGAAGCGGAAATAATCACCGATGAAAAAAAAGAAAATCAAGTCCATATTTAAAGAATAACACTAAATACAAACAATTCTTTTTCACTACCATTTATATTGTGCAGAAAACTATTTTTGTTTACCTTAGCTTTTTCTATGACTATCAATAAATCTCAAGGTCGAATATTTGAGGCCTTAGGATTATACCTTAGAAAAACATTATTTTCTCATGGGCAATTATATGTTGCTTTGTCTAGATGTAGAAACCCAAAAAAAGTTTTTCTCCAAATTGAATTAGAAAACAAATTTAACATTGAAAATATTGTTTAGAATAAGATTTTGTTCCTCAGTTCATTACTATTTTACACTTTGTTGCAAATTTCTTCTTGCATTAAAAATGCAAATTTCCCTACTGTCTAGTACCCAGATTAATAAAATTATAAACAATCCGTTTTATGTTATATGTTTTAAGATACACCATCATAAATGCAAAATTTTATTAGTGTTACAAATGTAGTTCAAAATTTTCAAATCAAGAGTGTCTAATATTAGAAATATGTACGATACAAGTCAAAATTTCACCGCCAGAAAATGATTTTTTTTATTTATACCTCCGAGCTTGTCTCGACCAAAAAAAAAAACAAGTTAAATGTAAGGCAACCAATCGTCAAGCCATCTGACTCTACAGTGTTCTTGAATATGTAATATGACCCCTCAGGCAAAGTAGAGCGCATAATATTATATCCAACTATTCACAAACTCAATAAGCGACTTATATGTGCACGTAGAGCCGATGCGAAATAAAAGATAACGTAATGAACCATATTTACGATGGAGAATTTTTTTTAACTAAGAGAAAAATACCCACATTAACATAGACACTAAAATAAGTAACAATAATTATACAAAAGAAGTAAAGAAAGAAAATTAAAAGATGTACATTTATTATTATATACTTTATATGTGAGGAGAGAGCCACACTCGCAGCTCAACGCTAACTGAATAAAGGGGAAACATAAGAGAAAGGGTAACGTACATACGGTAATACATTTAAATAAATACCTATCGATGGAGTATAAATAGTGTTAGGACAAGTTTTCACCACAGAAATCAGGGTTGGCAACTAAAAGCTAACAGCTTTATATACTACAGCGTTAATGAAATTCGGCATGGGGTTTCTTTTTCTTACGTTTAAGTGCCTTTTCTATCGGGAGGGCCCTACTACTAATATGTTATAGAGTGTTCACAGGAAAACAAAAGGATTAAGAAGAAGCACGAGAATTGGCAGTAATTCAAACCACACCGACAGTAGAACTCAGAGCAGAAAGGCGACTGCAATCCTCTAGACGGATAACAGAATTGCCGTTAACCGTGATACAAAATTGGAATTCGTGAGCCTCGGGGATGAGTGCCGGAAGTCGCTCGACTGCATTGGGGGGCGCAGTCCAAAGGATAAAACTATGAAAGAATTTTCTTTTTTTCAAAATATGTAGTATTAAAAAAAATCACTTTAAGTTTAAAAAAAAAGAAAAAAAAAAATAAGAAAAAAAACTGGTTGTTGTAGCTATAATGATAATAATAGTAATATTATAAGAATGATAACAACAAATACCATTATAATGTGAAAAAGAGAATGAGCGCCGGGAGTCGCTCGACTGCATTGGGGGGCGCAGTCCAAAGGATAAAACTATGAAAGAATTTTCTTTTTTTTTAATATATAGTATCAAAAAAATCACTGTTAGTCAAACAAAAAAAAAACTGGTAGTTGTAGCTTTGATAATAATAATNTGGAGGGAAGGTGGGGGAGTGGGGCGGGGGAGCTAGCTAAAAAGTTGGATTACTCGAAAAATGCAAGAAAATAAAAGAAAAACTATCTTATTTGGAATGAGCTGGGGGGAGCAGTGGGGAATCGGGGGGGAGGTAAGGGTTGCGAGAGGGGAGAAAAACCTCCCTGTAACCCTTACAACTTTATAATATAGAAAGATGTATGTAATTATATATTACGTCAAAGCTTAAGTCATATTAATTTCTAGAGATCTAATTCACTTTACTGTCTTTAGTATTAATTACGTAACTAGTTCATTAATTAACAAAACGAGATAAAGTCTAAACAAGACTCCTTACTTATTAATAAAAATAAATAATTACATAAAAGCTTTACTTCGTAAATCCAATATGTTCCAGTGTCTATTCTGTTTGTTATGTATTAAATTAATAAATCATTAATTTAACAATGAGCCTTGACAAGAACACTTATTTTATCAATAACCAAAGAAACAATAAGATTTACAATACTTTAACCTCAGAAACCTGATACGCTATACTGTCTAAAAAGTACATTAAATAATCAACTAATAAATTAGTTGTTAGGATTAAAGCCTAAACTAGACCACTCACTGTATGAGTGAACGAGTATGTATAATACTAAATTGTTAATTCCTAGGAACCTAATATAATTTTCTGTCCAAGCCCTCTATGGGAGTTATTGTTTAGTCGATTAACCAATAAATATTTAGCCTGAACTAAGCTGCTTATTGAAAAAATTATAAAATAAATATAGTACCAAGAACATAGTCCTTACAGACCTAATATTCTAAACTGTCATTGCTGTTTATTAAGTTAATGGTTTATCAATTGATTTAAAGTAAACCTGTAGTACACAACTTACTATATAACAAAATAAATTAACAATATCCTAATCTCTTGATTTACAGAAAGCTTGTTAACTAATGGAGTGTAACACCCCATACAGTGCAGTGTGCGCGGACATGTAGATGCTGTGCCTTTGCGGAGAGCATAACGTATGCGATATTTTGTTATAGTTAAAAAAAAAAGAATACTAAAATAGTAACACATTACTAAACGATTGAATGAAACAATAAAAGATTACCGTAAAGAAAAACAAATAATAAGATCAAACTATGTACTGAATAATAGTAAAAAGATAAAAACTAGTTATCTGTTACACTACAGATACAGATACATACCTTAACATCAGATCTGCTAACTAAAGTAGTCTATCTGTTCTTACCCTCAACTTTTTTGTCAAAGCAACTTGTTTTCTTAGTGCTACTCTAATAACGGGCAATTTTAAATTTAGTAAAAATATACAAATGAAGATTCAAAGTACAAACCATAATAGCACATGAATTCTCTGATGAGGATGGCAAACAAGAAAAACGAAAGAAGTGACAAAAAACTTCACTTACAAAAATTATAACTTATGAAAATTTCTCTCGATACAAAAATTATATTTCATTGATAACCAACAACGTTGTTACCTTAACTTTCTTACACTACCATAATTCTTATAAACCAAACCCTATTTCAACAAAAAATAACAAACATAGAATACAAGTAGTATATACTTCTTAGAAAAACATTTTTTGCAATTTAAAAATTAACGTTCAGATGAAATAAAGTACTTTTAAAATTTATTTGAATACACGATAAGACAAATTAATAGTTTGCTTAAAAAAACATTTCTTGGAGACCCTCAAAAATATGTATACGCATAGGCAAAAGATTATTTACAAACACACAAACAAATAAAAATTATTAATACAATGTTAAAGCATGAACAATCGTGCTCCCTTCTTATCTAAAGAGAAAAAGATACCCTGGTATACGTCGGATACTCTCTCTCTTTTTCAGGGCAGAAGAACCTTAAACCAGACACCATACACTGGAAGATGCTTGCGTAGCAGTTTTAATAAATATCTGCACATGATATGTTAAACATTTCTGCGCCGCATACTTTCTTTCTAGCTTAAACCAGAAGTTACTTTATTTGCGCGATTAATTACACTTTTTCACTTTTGTTTTCGGATGTGACACATAGTATACTTATCATTTCATCGGTAGGCGTACACTTATCAAAAAACTGTAATATTATTGTACAGGCATGCACTAAAGCAGAAATATATATATATGTCTATTTGTGTGGGAGTGGGGTGTGTGTATCTTCCTATATCATATAGTTATCGTGGTGGAGCATTCTACGAAACCCCTCCACAGCCCCAATCAACCCCTATTCACCCCCACGATCCCTCCTCAAAGTATGGTAAGAAACTGTCAATTTCTACATTATTTTAACACATCGCAGTTTTTTCTAACAATTTCTACAGTTCCCCACAGCCCACCACGTAACTTTTCATGACACCCCACCGCCCCCACACCACTTCCTACATTACTTTTGAGCAATCTGATAGGGATTATATCGTCTTTCTCGGACCTTGATATGCATACAGACGTGTTCGTGTCGTATATATTAATCTTTTATTTTTTATCTGCTTTATTACTTAATGACTGTAAGAAAAACTTTCTAATCGGTATAATTTATCTCATAGTAAAAGAAAATCAAAGTCATAATTGATTTATAAGGGGTCGTTTCGCGAAGCGTCAATTACATTTCGCTTATTATTAATACAAACCGCAAAACTTTTGCCTCAAGATAATTCATTTGATGAACCCTATTGAACCGCAAAGTCTATTCCTATTCTTTTTTAAATAAATGTTGAAATTCGTACAATAGATAAACATAATATACATTTATAGGATGTATTATTGGGTGATAAACTTTGTCTATACGAATAAAAATATTCAAATCATGTAGTTACTATTAGATACATTATTAGTTATTTTTACAAAATTTTTTGAAAAGTATATTTTTAATATCTAAAATGTTTTCTAAATCAATTTAAAAAAAAATTGTATTCTTATTTAAGCATCTCATTAAAGCCACGTACAATGCACCATGAGGAAGTAAAGGTTTCTTAAAGTTTAATCCCACATTATCGAAAAGTTGACTTTGAGACTCGTTCTTAGTCATAGCAAATGCTACAACGAATGAGAATTATTTTCTATATAAAAGAAAAGGTAATGATAAAGTAATTCCGGTATTTAATGTAATTCTTCAAATAATAACTTTATTACAAATTTTTTTTTCCATACCTATGTCGCCTTCTACGTTACACATTAACAATTTAGTAATTCGCAATCGTGTACCGTTACATAATTCGTCTGATATACTCAAATTTTGAATTAACATTGCTATTGTACCTATTTTCAATTTAAGTTTCTGTGGTGGCAAGCCTTCACGAATATTGTCTAAAATTTTTATGGAAAAATTCCAGTAAATGTTATCATCTAATTTATTAACACTTTTGTAGGTTGCAGTATCAATGCTGTAATAAGTTTAAGTTTCTCTATTTAATTTATTTAAGATCTTATTGTTTAAAAAAAAAGTATGTCCATTATGTAAAGTTACTATTACATTATTACCAAAATAGTTGCTGTAATTACCAAATATTTTGGTACAGACAGCATCTGTTATCCAGGATTTAGGAGTGTTCAATGTTTCTATGTTCCCTTCTTCAATTTTTAACAGTAATTTTAAAAATTTTTCATTACTAGAACGAATGTTACTTTGTAACCTTAAAATTTTCAAGCAGTTCCATAAAAATGATGATTTAATAGTTTTTTCTATTATTATAGTTCTANAAAATGCAAATTTCCCTACTGTCTAGTACCCAGATTAATAAAATTATAAACAATCCGTTTTATGTTATATGTTTTAAGATACACCATCATAAATGCAAAATTTTATTAGTGTTACAAATGTAGTTCAAAATTTTCAAATCAAGAGTGTCTACCATCGCACGAAAAAATTTACAAAAAAAATTTTTTTGTATGTCATCTATGTAACATTATAATATTAGAGAAGAAAATCTATTTGCATCACACAAAAGGAATGCCGAAACATTGTGAAAAATTTAAAGTGTTTAAAATGCGGATAATGCTTTAAAAGAAATTTTTACTTACAGAGACATTTAAAAGGTCATGAAAATAACGTTCAAAAAAATATTCGTCAAAATTGTGGGAAAAAATATTTAATATTAAGAGCACCTAAAAAGAGATTTTAGAGTATGTAATCACACACGGAGATTTTAATGGCGCAAAAAGAAAAAAAAACACGCTGTGACGCAAGTAGAGTTGAAGCTCAGCTTTGAGAACTCAGTCGCCACGCAAGCATCTTAAAAAGTACACTTTCTATAGACATTATAGAGGAAAAATGAAAGCTTTAATGTTATAAAAAAAAAAAAATTAAAAAAATAAAATCGAAAAAGCAGCGAACTAAGTCAGCAAATACGTCTACGGCATCGTGAGTGATGGTTGACAAAAAAAAAATACCCTTATAAATCCTTTCCTAAATCTCACCACATAAGAGAAGAGATTAGAGGAGTATGAGGGAAACATTATATAAAAAAATTTATGGATGAAAAATATTAGAAATATGTACGATACGAGTCAAAACTTCACTGCCAGAAAATGATTTTTTTTATTTATACCTCCAAGCTTGTCTCGACCAAAAAAAAATACTATTGAAATGTAAGACAACCAATCGTCAAAAAATCTGACTCTACAGAGTATTTGAATATGTTATATGACCCTCAGGCAAAATGAAGCGCATAATATTATATCCGACTATTAACAAACTCAATAAGCGACTTATATGCGCACGTAGAGCTGATACGAAATAAAAGATAACGTAATGAAACATATTCACGATGGAGAATTTTTTTAACTAAGAAACAAATATCCACATTTACAAAGATACTAAAATAAATTATAATAATTATTAAAAAAAGTACAGAAAGAGGATTAAAAGATGTACGTTTATTATTATATACTTTATATGTGAGGAGAGAGCCACACTCGCAGCTCAACGCTAACCAAATAAAGGGAAAACATAAGAGAAAGGGTAAGGTACGTACGGTAATAGATTTAAAAAAATACCTATCGATAAACTATAAATACTGTTAGGACAAGAATTTACCACAGAAACCAGGGTTGGCAGCTAATAGCTGTCAGCTTTATATATAATAGGGTTAACAAATTCGACATGGGGCTTCTTTTTTTTATGTATAAGTGCTTTCTCCATAGGGGGGGCCCTACTACTAATATGTTATAGAATGTTCACAGGAAAATAGGGTTCAAGAAGAAGCACGAGAATTGGCAGTAATTCAAACCACACCGACAGTAGAACTCAGCGCAGAAAGGCGACTGCAATCCTCTAGACGGATACTAGAATTGCCGGTGACCGTGATACA
>NW_019379505.1:398891-456997 GCF_000648655.2 Copidosoma floridanum | reverse complement strand
TTAAAATTTTTAAGAAGTTCCATAAAAATGATGATTTAATAGTTTTTTCTATTATTATAGTTCTATTACCGTTTTTTATGACTGCAAGAATTTGTTGAAAACTTTTCTTAATGCTAATAATTTATTACCGAAAAAAATTTTTGTATTACACAAGTCTCTTAACGTACCATCAACGATTTTTAGAGCTTTTTTGGAGTTATAGAAGCCTTGTCTCATATAATTAAATAAACTTAATTTTTTTTTCAGTTTTAAATTCTAAACATACGCTCTCAATATTATTTAAGTCTAAAGGTAAACGGAAAATTCTATGACTGGTCGTATCTTTTCGTAGTAATACAGATGCAACTCCTATCTAAGCCACTGATAAAATATTCTTACCCCTAGAAAGAAAGTAATAAATGAGTAATTCCTTCTCAGCTGCGGCAAATCCTGAGATCTCTGCCACACTCATTTAGTTAAGCAAATGCTTAAATAACGACATTTTTAAAGATTAACCTTAAACTATAACAGGTCATCTTCATAAGAATACTTATCAAAAAATACAAAAGCTAACGAAGGTTAATTAAAGTTTTCAGAAATATTTAGACACGTCTATCAACGAGGAAGAGCCCGAGCAAGCTTACACAGATTTTTCAGTAATTACTAGATTTTCTGATGGAGATAAGCTTGATCATAAAATTAAAGACAGATTAACTGAAATGGACACCTTTGACCGTGATAATTTTGTTGGTTCTGTATTAGATGAAAGAATTGTAGAAATATCAAGACGTACAACAAATTTTAAGGTCCCATTTGATAGCGATGTAATCGAAAGAAAGTATGTAACTAACAGAAAACTATTTTTATGTATTAACTTTTATTATACATAACTACCCCCTGTGCTCAGAAAAATACCTTTTTAATTTTAAGTTCACCGACGTACACAAGTACTTCTGTTACTACAAAGTACAGATGATGTAGAGCATCAGACTTGGAACAAATAACAAAAGAAATCTTGAATAAGCTAAATGAAAACAAGAACGAATAAGCAAACTGCAATAAAATAAATCAACGAACTGAATTATTGCACATAATTTGATATCAGACTCATACCGTTTCCAACTAATTAATCGACACAATCAACAGTACGGAATAGTGTATGTAAGTGTTAGTGATAGTAGCAGTCGTACTGACAGTTATAAAAACATAAATAGATCTTAGCTAATAAACAGTATTATTACCACTAGATATTGCCTTATATACAGAAGAGATGATATATCTTACTTTATTAACAAAGGCTGTGAACCGGTTATATCTGTCTCAAGATCTATAAGATTGATAGGTGCACTAGACTTTCAGTATTTGAAACTAAAGAAACTAAAAGTTGTAAAAATGTTAAGAACACTTTATGGAGGAAGCAATTTACTGTTAATCGTTGTTTGTAAAGCACCTGCCTATTAAATAACTTCAGAAGGTCTTGCAAAAGCTCTTAAATCACTAAAAAAAATATTATTGAGACACGATACTAAGACCTTATTAATTTCAATTAATGGAAACTTTACAGACTAATTAAAATTTGTGTATATAATAAAGTTCTTACTAACAACATTTGTTAAAACTTTTGTAGTAATTACTGCATGTTACTGTAAGGTTGACCTTTTCTGACAGCCCTCTTAGAAGGCATAAGAGAATAAACCAAACATATTAGAAAATTAGAGAATGATTTTATTTACCAGGCATGGAAAATTGCACTCTTAATGACGTTCAGCAACGCAGTTAATATCAAGAAAAGAAGATCGAACAGATAAAAACGAGAGAACCACTAGTACTTGCACCTATTGAAGCTTATAATAAAGTTTCTATTGATCCTGATAATAAACTAAGAATGGCACTAAATAGTATTTGCCATTTGCTAACCATATATTCTAATTTAAGTAAGTATATCATGTAAGTCCCTGTACTATACCTCAGATTAAGCACGTTTGCCAATGCACTTGTATTATTATATAAGATTTAATATTAGATTGCAGTGCACCTCAGATAATTTTATCAGACAGATTTGCTACATTGATGTCTAATTTATTGGAATAACTCATGAGAATCCTAATAATCTAAATTCATTAGCATATTATCCTGGAACAAACGAGTTACTAGAATAAAGTCATGCTGCCATAACTGACTTTACAAGAACTTACTCTGAAACATACAATGTCTAGAAGAATTGGGCCATATTTGCAGCTTTCACGCATAACATGGCTGTACATGCAGCAAGACTTTTTACGCTTTATGAACTAGTTTTTGTTAGAGTATCAAGATTGCTTTTAAAGATACATAAGGATTAAAGGTTATGAACCTCTTCATTTTATTAACAAGATATTATCAAGTGACCTCGAGAGATGCAAATTGTGGCAAAAAATTAAGAAATAAAAAAAAATATACAGGCATAAACAAAATATGACAAGAAATTAAAGCCTCTTAATACTAAACCAGGATATAACGTTTGGGTAAAGAAAGAAATACGTTACCGTTAACTTGATCGCTATCATGATAAACCCCTCAAAGTAAAAACAGTTTTAGAGGGAAATCGTGTATTACTTGAAAAAAAAGATTGTGGTATAGTACATAAATACTTAGATAAATAAAAACTAGTACCCCAATAATAATAATATTCTTGTGAGAATTATGTTCTACATTTCTTCCAGTAAAATAGTAACGAATTTTGTGCAGATTTAAACTATTATAATCATGGTATAGTTACCATGATTAGATTTAGTAAGCATAGAACCACTGAAGACAAGCCCTAGAATATATTACGAATAAATCTGTATTACAAAAACTAAATGAGCTGGTCAAAAGATAGTGATATGGCTAGATAATAATGAATTCAGACTGGAACTCATACCTATTTAAGGATAACATATATTTTTTTGATATTGTATTGTACAGTTTGGTAATCCTAATTAAATCAACTACATGAAAACGGACCTGTTAAAATAAAAAATAATGCAACTGAAATAACTTATTGCAACACTATAAAAGATAATAAGTACTGCAGGAACCTATGTGGGAGATAACATTATTTACCTTCCAGCATACAAACAAAAAGACTGACACCTTTTAGAATTTTAAAACTCATTGCTCAACGACTTTGCGGCTAAGTCACAGAAGACGATTTTAATGTTGTGAACATTTAAATAAAAAATTTGCGTACCGATAAAAAGGAATATATCAAGTTGTATGAATAAGTAGCCATATTTTTGCAGATGGATTAAAAAAATATTATAACACTTTAAAATGCCATAAGTATATTTTATAACAAATTGCAGATTTACTGACTTATGGATAAGATTTTAGTCTTTATAGATTTCTAATACATTTATGAACTTATATTGAAACAACTGAGGCTACCTTAAATTATATTATTTGTTTCCATAAAGATCTGATTGACATCTTGCATAGCTTTTAATAAGGTCAAGCACATCTAAAGTTATTTTTTTCAAATATATTCATAACTGTAGTCAATTATGTAAAGAATCTTGCAAGAAAGCTAGAATTTTCTGTACGAATAAAGAATCTTTATGCTCGTGAACCTTAGATGTTGTGCATCAAGAAAATAGAACCATGGTCATATTATATTTGCCACTTGTACATTAAATTTCTTACAATATTAATAAACTATATCCAGTCATAACATATCAACCTGGACTAAATAGATCTGCCCACATATAACCATCGTACCCTTACTTAGCAGTTGCAGCAGACAATATATATAAATAATTCGTATTTACAATTAATCGAAGTTACATTTAACTAATGTTATAAAACAGTATATAATTATAAGTGCTCTGCTATGCAACCTTTAAAAGAGCCCTATTCTATAAATGAATGTTAAATTTTTATGGTCTTACGACCTAGAACTATTCAAATACTGTAAAATTATGTTTACACTGAAAACGGCAGCTCAATAGATTTACTTACCAGCTTATAGTTCGTGGTTATTCTTGATAGCTTATAAAAAAAATCAAGCATTTCCTGCTCTAATAAAATGGGTCGACAAGAAAAAGTTAAACGTATAGGTCTTTTACAAATGAATGATAGGTGTACGAAAAAAATACACAAACTTAACTTACTAGTTAACAGTCACAATATGATTATTTAGTTCACTATAACTTAACTGTATGACATAAACCTTTAATACACATTTGTACCTTATACGATGCTATAAAATTAATTGAAAAACTTGATATTAGTGAACAAGCAGGGGCAGATGCAGAACTCCATGTACAAAATATAATGAACGAAATTGAAAAAAAACTCAAAAACTAAAGAAACAAGGAGCTTTTCTGTTCATTTTTATATGTAATGTCATCAAAGCTACGAACATTATTATAATCAAAGTAGCGATAATTATAAACAAGGCAAAAAATTCTTTAAAAAGAACTATTAGATGTAGCATTATAGAAAAAATGTGTAAATTGCACCGTCATTCCTATAAACACCGATATTTAAGTAATCATTAAACAAGAACCAAAAAAATATTAAAAAACAGAACTTTATGCAAAAATTAGGGCAAAACTGATAATATCCATTTCATTAAAAACTCAATGTATTATGGATTCCTACAGTTTGATACTTCCTTACTATACACCAAAATAGAAACTTGACTGGAAGATCAATAGTATTTAGATACTACTCTCTTTTTAGGCTTTTTGAGGAACTTCAACTTCGATGAATAAAAATCAGAGTAAACATAGATTGTCCCTTACATGAACTTACTTGTCAAGCTTATTAATCATACATAACTAACGATAACTGATGATAATGTAAGAGACTTATTTATTAAGAAACTGATGAAACACTAAAAAAAAAAAGAGAAGAAAATTAACACTTTTTTTACTTTTGAGATACAATCCTCCAGTAGTCAAGCGGAAAAGGTTTCTTAATTAACATCACTAAAAGTCACCATAGTAACATACCAAGTATTGACTGAAAAAGATATGTGTGTCTTTTACCGTGGAACGTATAAGTACAAAAAAAGAAAGAGACTTGTTGAAAATTTCTCTTCATTTCAAACTCTAGAATACTGCTTTACCGTAACAGATTAACGAAGACGACTATTTTAAAGATATATAAAATACATCCACCCTTAAAATGAACATTAGGCATTGCAGAATGATAAACTCAAATATCACACTAAATCTGCCAAGCCTCTCAAGGAGAGCCAACACTACGGTACAAACAATAAATTAACTTATTTCCACTGACCACAAAAAGTTGAGTTTACAATACATTAGAGACATGTTATTACATGCAGAAAACAACAACGCATACAAATTCTAGAAATAAGGCCATTTTTTTGCAAAACTATCGATTTACGAGGGAAAATTTACGGTAGTAAGAAATAAACCTCATAATTAAACCCTTCTATTTAATATTCTACATTCTCCATTTAACAACAAGAAAAATATCACCCTAGTCATCAGATTTGGTTCATAAAAGAATAACCATATATAACATTTTTAAATGAAATGTTATATTCGTAGATCTCGTTTTATTGAAATGACTTGTAACATTTGATTGAATACCTACAGCTTAAGAAACTAATATCCTTCTTCTATCTTGGCCATTTTATTTGGACATTAAAATTTATGGAAAAGATAGTTGCAACCACTTTTTACATTCATATAACAGTCTATAATATGGTTGTTCTATATAATACATTTTAATACGATTCATACTATTAGGATAGGAACTATTTTAACGCTATACAACAAAATATCTAAAGATTATATTCTATACTAACCAAGAATAGCAAAAGTTATAAAATAACGTTATTAGGTGATGACTACTACCTTAAAACTCATTTTTTTCTTAAAAAGCAAAGTTATTGTCTAACAGCTGACTCTGCTCTTCGTGACTCTCAGAAATTTAAAATAACAGCTGATGCAAGCCGCAAAAATATAGTCTTAGTAAGGAAATTACACAAAAAAAAAAAAAAATAAAAAATACTATGTGATAAGCATTTTAAGCAAGATCAATTTTTTTGCACGAAACCTTAGTCAGTAGCTTTCCATCGCTTATCAAGTAGGATTAGAATTATTAATTTGAGCTTTTTTAATTGTAACATGAAACGAAAATATAATTAGATCAAGAAAACGAATTAGTGCCTTATTACTGATATCAAAAGTTGTCTAGACAAGATTCAATAATTTGAAAAGTAGTGGTGCCAAAGGATTGTGCAACACAAGAGGTGATTGCTACTAATAATGACAAAAATCTGAGGAGGAATGTAAGAAAAAAGGTCTTATATAAGTTTCTCCTCACTTATATACACTAGACATACTGCTGGTCCAGCGGTCCATCAGGGAGCGTTATACTTAATTTTACAAACATGCAGTTATCACTTGACGATAAAGTGAAGTAATAATTATTGACCAGCATTTGACATGGCTCGTGGCAACAGAGATAACAAACTTATAAAAAGATTTAGTGTGCCAATCATCATAATATACAAAAACAAAAGAAAGCATTGTTAAAGGAAAAAAGATCATCAAAAGAAATAACCCCTTAAAAGTCTAGATTAATAGTCAAAAGAACCAGTTGTAAGTCGAGCAAGTGAGACTTTGCATTCCAACAATAGTAGAAGTGTCTAATCACTAAATTCAGGTAAATACAAAAAAAAGAGATCGATTGATACATTGAAAACTTTAACTACCAGAAGCAAGTTTAGCAAGCAAAGCAATAAATGAACGAATTACAACAAATAACTAAGGCACAGAAGTATACTTGCCCCACACTAGCTAGCACTCGCAAGATAAGTAACACAGTTGAATGGAAAAAAAGAAAAAACGACAGTGTAACATGTAACGTAGAAAAATAAACGTTGTCTCAGCTCAACCAAGCAAAAATTTCATTAGGAGGAAGGGAAAAAGGGACCAAAAGGCTTATGCACACAATAAGATTCAAGAGAATAACAAGCAGACAAAAAGAAAAATTATGCTCGAATCGATTTCACCAACACAGAAGAAAAAGGAGCAGAACTTACTGCCTAGTTAGTAAATGAGCGATGTAAAGAGAATGAATGATTACACTAAAATACAAAAAAAAAGTCAGGGTACTTTTTACAAACCTACCTCCCTCTTTATTTTTAAGGTCACTTAAACTAAATCTGGTATCAGAATTATCCCAGTACATCCAGATTTAGTATAATCTAGCTTCAAAACTTGAAAAAATCTAATAAAGTAAGTTTTTCGACAAAACTTTGTAAATTCCTGCAACCTATGACCCTCCTACCTAATGATTTCCAGCAGAAAAGCCTTAATACACAAACCACCTATACAGTAATTGCTTTTGGAGCCATTGAAAGTTGTACAACTTAACCTCAAATCTCAAAAAATATCGTAACTCAAGCTTCTTTTCGAAAATCTATAAACATATGAACCCATTGATCCTTTGACTCCAGATCTTCAACAAAGTAGCCCTAAACATCAGCCAACAGTTTAAGTTTCGTTGTTTGAACTACTAAAGTTTAAATAACCTTACCTGAAATTTTAAATACAAAGACCCATGAGGTCTTATAACAAAATTTTAAAATCTTATGGGCCCAACAGCCCTATCTAAAATCAATCCAGGTTCTCATGTACATACCCATACACATGTATACACCAATAACCTTTTTGTGTCATTCTTCATAATTGTTAGTGATACTCAGCATTGAGACAGTTTAACAAATTTGATATAAATAATACATTACACAAACTTTTATATATTAGAAGTGCAGAGTACCACGAGCTCCCAATTGGTTGCAATGAATATTAACGTCACCGAGTCTGTACGTGATATGGCACAACAACTGGCTCACAACACGTTCAGGTCTTAGAAAAAATTTGCTGGAGCACTGCTGGTCTTTACCCTCGTAGTCAAAAGCTCTGCATTTTTGTGTTACTCTCAAAGTATATGCTGCCATTGTTGGCATACCAAAAATCGCCTCAAATTTAATATTATCACTGACTTCCGCAGCAAAGAGTATTTTCTATTCCATGGCTTTCGAACCATCGGACCATGGTTCGAAATATGCATGTGAGCAATTGATTTTTAGCAACTAAATTTTAATTTATTTTACACAATGAAGCGGATGACGCGTGTATTACTTTGCGTAAAGACTTTAAGATAATGTTCTATATACTTTTTACCTAATTCTTAACCCTAATATGCTTTATTTGAAATAATTCCTACGCCCAAGATCTCTGATGTCTTGACTGAAACGACTACGCAAAAAAATAATGTATCTGTTTCATAAATTAAGTTAGATTATTCTTAGCGGATCTATCTGTGATAAGATTATAAAAACCTACAGCAACCATAAATTATGAATTGCTGAAGTAGTCCAACAAATCTGCTACTTAAACAATAAACTCCGTCGTTGGTGAGTGTTAGCAGTGAAAGGAAAAAAACACATACACTGATTCAAAGAGGGTGGATGAATGATAACGGAAAAATAAGTCAAGAAATGAAATATCTTTAAAGAAGAAATAAAAGTGGTCCCAACGTTTATTTATTATTAAAGAACAAAAAAGAAATTGAGCGTAAAATTTCAACGAAGTACCTGTATATTTACTATCTAAAAATGGATACAGTTTAACGTAAGTAAAAGATAGAAAAAATGTTAAAAGAAGCTATGGGAACACTGTGTTTTGACATGTGTTACTCAAAGACAGACTTAAATGTTTTTGTATTACTAATGCAATCAACGCATCATTTCTAGATCACTAAAGTAAGTAACGTAAATCAAGACGTAACAATAGCATGTAAATAAGCACACTGGTTAAAAAAATTTGTACACAGGAAATTTGGCTTGAAAAAAAAAAAAATTATGAAAAAATCAAGCAAGAAAATGTATTAAAACGGTGGAAAACACTATCATCTAATAAAAAAACCTAATAAACATGATAAGTATTCTAAAAATTGTTACTATCCTGGTACGGTACATTCAGAAACTCAGTAAAGTAACTCATCGTACCTGATTCTCCCCTCTGACAACGTTTGCATTGAGGAGCCTTTCTTAGTAAGAAGCGCCACGGCTGGTTTTTATAAGATTATTGCAGATAACATAGGGTGAAACACTAACTGCAGGACTCAGCAAGACATCATTGGACAGTAATTATTCAAGTTATACTTTAAAAAAAAGTTAAAAGTGATCTGGCTGGCATATAGATATACGAGCAGTCAAGCTGGAAGCCATCTGATGATGTTACTTGGAAGGGACTTGTAATTGAACAGAAGCCAATAACTTATTGGAAATTGATGGAAAGCAAGTTGCAGAAAGTAACCGTAAGACAACGGTTGGCGTAAACAACTGAAATCGTATTATCAGACAAAGATTTGATGAAAGCAACCAAGGTGTGTGCCTTATAAATAACAGTAATGAAATAACTTCTTATGTGGACTGATTTCAGAAAATTTTTCATAATTACTGTCAACTGTCGTTAACATTCTTATTCAAAGTAGCAAGTTGAAAAAAATTACCAGAAAAACATAACATGATCCAAAATAATTCCAGAAAATAGCCTAACATCTTTTTGTCTTTTAAAGTTTGCTTAAGTAATAACAAATAACCTTAGTATTAACAGCTAAGAATCCTAGATGGGGCTCCAAGCAAAACAAAAAAAAAGATCTTCATCTAGAAGAATGCAAATTAGGAAAGCAACTCTAGAGAATCCTTAGTTTTAAACTGAAGTATTTAAATTGATTGCTTAAGATATTAAAACTGCTAGGATTTAGGTTAACAAAAGCTGTCAATGTTAAACTTACTGAGTTTCTCGGTAATAAGAGTCTGAAGTATCATTCATAGGCTAAGAGTTCTTAAAAATGTTAGCACACATGTTACAGAGCCTTATTTTCTTGAAGATTAAGGCATGCAGTAACGTGTATTTTAAAATCATCGGAAGATATTATCAGCTCTGAGCATAGATCATTCTTTATTTTAATGCTATAAAGTGCAGAAAAAATTGTCATAGGGTTCTAAGATTGTAATAGCTTAAAATTGCAACATACTTTTTCTTAAAATTTAAGGAGTTCAAAGTTTCTATACTTAATTATGAACTCGGGAGTACCTTGAGATATACGATTTTGAGATTAAAATTAACGAAAGCTTGAACCATATTTTATACAGTTTTTTGGTAAAAAAAAAGTGTCTGAAAATATCAAAATTGATCCAAAGATATAAGATTTCTTTAAAGTTTTTCCAGTAAAATAAAAATTTACTGATTTAATTGAAAAGATGTAGTAAACGACCTACGTAATCTTCTCTTAATTTGATGTAGTCCTGCTGCCCCATTCGCTTGTTTTGAGCTGAAATTTAGGTATTTCACATAAAATGTAAGACTATTGGCTACGTATTGCACACAATAGGAGTGATTGTTACATTCTTTTGAAGTTAAAAATTGTTGATAAAAAACGACAGATAACAATGTATCCTAGTGTTAATTATCTCATAACTCTTTGTTAATAACGAAATATGTAACTAAGCATTAGTAGCATATAGGTTAATAAATAATTAGACACTCATGTATGTTTAAGATGTATCTTTTTTATGTTCCAGTGTACTTCCCACCCAATGCTCTTTTAGTAAGAACACAAAAAAAAATATACTTCACAGTCAGACGAAACTCGATAGAACGTAAGTATAGTGATTTGTAAAGTACTTTTAATGTTGTTTAACAGTTCTGCGTGTCAAAACATTTATAAATGTATCCAAATTTATCTATCAAATAACAAGCAATCTAAAAAAGTTACGTGTTTTCTAGGCAATTTTAACGATTATATAAGCATAAAGAACTTTTTTTTAAAGTCATGATAATGTTTCAAATTGTGATTTAACTATGACACCAAAGAGTAACAATGAAAAATTCTGTACACAGTCGTACAATACGCTTTGGTTTCTCTTTTAATTGAACCACATATATGTTAGGAAAACATGTAAATTAAAAAAAAATTAATTGTCTCAAAATATTGTTATTCGTTCATCTTTATACACACCCTTTTGTCTTGAACTTTTAAAAATATGTATGAAAATCATTGTCTTTACATAGACTGTCTTTTAAGATACTGTTTTTTCTATCTTTTAATTTTATGTATACATCTACTCAATGTGCAAATTGTTATACGTTAACGTAATTTTTATAGCAAACATGCATGTATTAAGAAAGATGGCAAAAAACTCAGAGTTAAGAACTATAAGAAAATAACTTTTTAGTTATATGTAGTCAAAGAAATGAAAAAGCTTGCTATTTAGTATTAAAAAGATATAACACAACAAAAAAAATAAATACGAAACTACTAGCTATGTAAAGTACAGTTGTGCCAGAGTATCCTAGAGTTGACTAAAAGTATACTAGCTTCTAAGAATAAAATTATTAAATTCATGTATAAGTTAGACAAAAACTTGTTAATACTATGTTAAAGTACTTCTAGTTCAATCCAATACGAACAAGGCAGAGTTTATGTATCATAGAAAATTGGTTATTAGGAACAAAATTCTGGCAGTACGCAACCTTATGAAGAATATGTAAGGCCTAGAGAGGAGGCTCTCATTTACTACTTCACAAGGAGGTTCATGATAAGAATTCTAATCCATTAAGGATTCTAATCCAACAATAATTCTTATCTAGTAGAGTTCTGATCCACTAACGTAGATAAAACTTATCTCTGTATTATTCTTCTTACTAGATTAGAATCCTCACTGGATGAGAATCTTTGTATGGGTTTCTCAGCCTGTAAGCCGCAAATGCTGCTGCGTTAAGTCGCATTATCCTACTATCTCTACTTCTTACTACCTTTTATTGGGGCACTTTAATACTTCCACTCCTTTCTGCACACATTACTGAGCAGTAGTAGCAAAAAGCACGTAGATACTGTTGTCACAAAGTAGCTCTGCTGCTTAACTTGCTGCTCTCGGGTATGGAGGTTGAGAAAAAGCTTAAGCATATAATTCAATGGAAAAAAATTGATGAGAAAATGAGATCTCTATAAAAGTTTTTCATTAATCGTTATGTTGGAAAAAGTAAAAGGAAGTTATTTTTGCTTAATAAATAATATTTCTATATATTCCATGGACTCAGGCAAATCTAGAAGTAACTGCTTGTACAGTCTAACATTATGATACGTTAAATTAGCCTTGTATGCCCGACTATGATGGATGCAAATAGTGGCTAGTCTTATATTTTGAGTTTGAGGATAGCCTAAATTAATATTATCATGAACAATGAATTTGAATCTGTTCAACCATTGTCTTCTAAATGATCCAAATACATAATAAGGTCAAAAATTATGCAGGTGCTCCCAAAGAATGGTTTCCATAATGTTGTACCTAAAATTTTCAGATTTTCACGGTACGCCGGCTTGATTTAAAATACGAGTATTGTTCTTAAGTATGTGTATTTATATTTGTTTTTCAATGTAGAGTTACGATAAATGTAGTACATAAGTTAATTTTTTCTCTTTCTTTCTCTCTCTCTCTCTCTCTCTCTCTCTCTCTCTCTCTCTCTCTCTCTCTATCTGCTTATGCTGATTTGGTGACATGGTGCTGCTTTCTGCTGCAGCCAATGACACTGTTTTCTGCTGTCAATGTTGAGATGGTTCTCTGTCTTGATTTAGCAATGGTAATATGGTGCTCTCTGCTCTCAAAGACGATGTGGTGCTCTCGGTACTGCCGATAATGGTGACGTAGTACTCTCTGCTCATAATAATAACTTGGTGCTCTCTTTGTTGCTGGCGATACTGACGTGTTTTATATCTGCAGGTCTAGTTAATTTGTGGTTTATAATTTTACTATTTTGCTACTCATATTTCAGAAAATATTTATTAGAAATAACTCAATAGTAGCTAATAACATCACTTTTCTTGTTGCTGTTATTATCGATGATACTACAATGTCCACCGTACAAAACTTTTTGAATGAGTTCTGCTGATCTGTACAAGTTAAACAGGGAGCGAATCAAGATATAATAAAAGACATAATGGATATCATAAAACAGCCATGACGCTATGGGTACATTACTAGAAATTTCCAGAAGAATGGATTACTTTCGATGAGTGTTGAATATCAGATTAAACAGGTATGATGAGATATTTTTTTATTTAAAACTTTTTTTTTTTTGTTGTTGTTTTATTTTGCACATGGATTCATTTTCAAGTTCTCCCTAAAGCTTCTCTTCAAGCTTCACATCTTTAACCTCTTCTCTATCAAAAGTATATTTTTATTTATCTAGAAAAGAGAACGTTAAAAGTGAGTACTCTATTAATTTTTTTGAATTAAAACCTAATTAGCATTAAGTTTATTATACCAATAACCTTTTACATAAAAAATAACCTCGATGGCAGCTCATAATTACTTACAATCAATATCTTTACAGCAATTACGAATCTGAGAAATGATTCCAACTTCTTGTACAAGAGATTTTCAGCTCTGCATCATTATAGGAAGGCGTTAAATCTAAACATATTAAATTTAAAAGTAAATGACCTTCCTGTTATAATGAAAACACTAAAATTGCTTTTTTGGTGGAAGGATGGTGCTGTTAGATAGGAAAACTGCACGTGAAAAGTGGGCCTAGGAATGACAGCCCATTTTACCTAACCCAGTTTCTACACCAGTAAAACATAAGACAAGAGAAAATATAAAAGAATTAAGTTGTATATTTTATGCCATGTATGTTTTTTTCACAATTTTATAATTTCAATAAAAGAGGATAAAAAGAAAGAAGTATAAGGAAAGCCGAATGAATGGTAGTTCTTTATCAGTAGAGGCGTTGGTTCGAGCCTTTACTACTTCTTTTTCTTTATAAAAATATCTCACAATAACTTGTTTATCAACTACACACTACAATAGCTTAGAGAAAAAAATGATATTAAAAAAAAAAAAATTGATAGTTTCAAAAAAGTTAATATTAAAATAAGAATAAAAATTAGTTAAAATAATATTTTTTCATTTCACAAGTTACATTCATTGCACCACATTAACATCAACTTTTTTTTTTTACAATAGTAATGCTTTTCTTATCTCTACTATCTGTTGACGTTAAAAATCAAAGCAAAAACTTTCTCTGTATTGAACTTATGTTTATCTTTTCATAATAACTTTTTTACTATACTATTTCAATTTACAGACCAAAAATGCTTGAGAAGTTTAAATTAAACTGCTCTGCACAATAGTTAGTGAGCTCATGGCTGCTATTGAGAACACTTCTGTTACATTGAGCATTTATAATTAATTTTCTGTTAATAAATTCGTACATAGTTTTTAAGGAACGTGATGGTTTATTAATCCACTAATCCCGATTAGTACTTGCAACTATTGACATCCCAGCATTACTTTCCGGTGCAAACATTTTGGTACCAGAACGTGGTTCCAGGAACCATTTAACCATCCGTGTAGGGTCGGGACTTGCAACATGTGCTGACTCCAAGTTTGGCTGTGACCTGTTTGGTATTGAACGTGTTGTATGTGTGTGCTCGTGAAAGACTTCACGAGTTTGAGTGCAGTGTGGACGGCTCTCATCACTGAATCGTCAAGGGGGGCAGTCATTAACTTTGACGTATTTCAGCTCGTTTGTCAAGCGTGCTTCACGGTAGTAGTGAGTTTGCCATGTCTTTGGACTTGAAACCACTTTTCAAAAAACAAGGCAAGTTGTTCTAGCGGATCAACAACCCTTACGTGAATCTAAGAAAGCTAGGCCAAGAAAAACTTACACGTACTTATAATTTAAGGACGCTTAAAGCAGTTGAGAGCCAACGGGGATACCTTCCAAATAAATCACGATAAAATTCTCCAGCTTTAAGACGATGCTAAAAAAAACTAGCTATTCTAAAGGTTATAACTATGGTGAAATCATAACAGTATTTGGCTGCACTTCTTTTTGAAGAGCTGCAGAAGCTTTCTGTGCCACCAGAAATTGACAAAATTGTGCCTTTGGCTGTGCCAAGAAGTCTCCCATCATTAGCTGTACCAACCTTTTCAGGTAAGTTTTTAGACTGGCTAGAATCTTTTAGCTATAATTTAAGGATCCGTTCAGAGCTATCGGCATGCGTGATTCTCGGCTGAGCCAGGTCAAGAAGTTGCAGTACCTAAAGACACATGTCCAGGGTAAAGCAGCGGTAGTTCTGCGTACGTTGCAAACTATCAATGCGAACTTTGAAGCCGCGTGAAAAATGCTCGATGACCACTACCCAAAAAAGCGGTGCTTGGTCTCAGCATTTATCGGGGATTTATTTTCTGTGCCAACTGTATCAGATTTCGTAAAAGAGCTGAAGGCACTACTCAGTGGCACTGTGAATGCCTTAGCTGCACTAAAACAGCTAAACCGCCCTACTGCTCATTGGGACGACCTGGTGGTGGCACTCATCATCCAGAAGCTTAACGCATGGGCTCTGTGAGAATGAGAGTCCTCGCAGAGCTGTACCACCGAACCTTTTACCTTTGCTGCAATGAAGCTCTTCATCGAGCAAAGCATTTCAACGCTGGAGATTGTCGGAACCACGACAGAGATGTCGACTCACAAGAAGGCCGGAAGCCGCTCTACCTTCGTGCACAAAAGTGTAAGCAAAAAATGTCACCTGAGCAAAAGCGAGCATTTTATCATGAGCTACGGTAAATTGAACGCCAAAAGTCCGAAAGAAAGAAAGCAAGTCATTGAAGCTAAAGGCCTGTGTATAAGCTGTTTGGATGTGCACAAGCTTGTCAGTTGCAAGTTAAGCAAGCGTTGTTAGTATCATTTTATAGCATCGTTCATAGCACTCTTCAGCATCTGCTTGGCCAGCAGTGATCGTCAAAGGATGCTGCATCAGTTGCAACTGACTTGCCTTATCAGTCAACTCTAAATTGCTCCCTACTGTCTTAGTCAAGATTTAAGGTCCTGATAGTCACACACACGTGACATGTACTAGTCTGGATAGCGGCTCATGGCAGTCATTCGTCGCAAAAAGCTCGCTAAAAAAGCTCGAACTGTCGAGCAAAACTAAACTTGCAAGATCACTGGCGTTAGTGACACCAAAGGTCCACGAGTTCACGGTTAAGCTAGCTTCACTCTTACTTCAACCAATGGCAGTGACGCAAAGCTAACGCTCAACGCCTTGGTCCTTTTGCTGATCAGCAAATACAGACCTGGTACACTCAAGCTTTCCAACAACTGGAACTATCTGCAGGGCCTAGAGTTGGCTGGCGACTTTTGTGAGAGCCCTGTTGAGATCGAGTTACTGCCCAGAGCCGATGTATTTCTCTAAGTGCAGCGAGAAGGCTTACGAATCAGACCGGCAGAAATACCTCTAGCCTAGTACACTATCTTTGACTGGGTGCTCTCTGGTCTTATACATGCATAAACATCGATAGTGCTTGTTTCTTATTCAGTCACTTAGATAACGACCTTTTTTCTTTCCTTTTTTTTACATTTATTAAGCATTCATATTCCGTTTTATTTACTTACGTAACATATAAGTGGTGTGTTCAGTTAACAAGTTATATTTATCGCGCTACATATATCTACATTCTCTCTCTTACAATCATAATGTTCATCTTATCTCTACTATCTCCTTACGTGAAAAATAAAAAAAAAACTTTTGCCTGTAATAAGCTTATGTTTATCTTTTCTCAACCACTAGCTATTTTCACTGTATTATTTCAATGTACAGACCTGAAAAGCTTGAGACACGGTTGCTGTTGAGAATGGTTCTCTCACAGCAAGCATTTATAAGTAATTTTCTGTTAGTAAAATTGTACATAGTTTTTTAAAAGCGTGATGGTTTATTAACTCACTGACCCTGATTTTTACTTGCAACAATTGCCATGCCAACATTACTTTCTGGCGCAAGCAATAATATTAACTAAGAATCAAATAATATATATTTTAACAAAATGGTTTCGTAAAGTACTATGTGTAGATAAATTTATCATAGAATTATTAAGAAAAGAGAAAAAAAATAAGGGCTTCATGCATCCCCCCTCTCGTGAAAAAACCTCCTAATTTTTTCAGCTGATTACTTCCCTTTCTTGCATGAAATTATTAATTTTAAAAAATAAATTATCTAACCGTTCACAAAAACCAGCGGTATTTTCTCGTATTATTAAAGAAAATAGTAGAAATAAGGAGTTTAGAGCCCAGTTCTTCAGTGTGCTTAAATTTTTTTTTGCATTAATAAATTATTTAAACATCATTTTCTCTTATTACCGTTCAAGCTCTTTATTAAAAAACATCTCATCTTATTCATACTGTTAATTACTTTAAAATATGGAATGTTAAATACATACGGTTTAAAGCATCATAAATGTATACTCACTTATCACATAAAACTCCTTTAAGCCACTTTTTCCTCCAACCCTTTTATAATTTTCATTTTCTTAGTGTTTTTTAAAGAGTCTTGTGTGGTAAAAAATACATTATCATAAGGTAAAGAAGTGGATGCCCATGGAGTCCCACAATAATAAAACTCTAACCATTGATTAGTGTGGTGTTTAACAGGTGACAACAGCGTTGACTACTTGTAGAGCCCTAAGAGCTAGTGAACTGTAAGTGTATGACCTTATCGAAGCGTTATGATTGCTGTCTTTTTCAAGATAAATATATAAGAATGTCTTTTAAAAACCTAAAGGTCAACAACGTAGTCTATCTGAATCAGAAAGTTTCCTGTCTTGTTTAAGAGTTGTTGTTTAGCTCTTAAGCTGCTTTTCATTCAGGAGACCCTTTTAGTTTGACGACTCACTGATAGATGTTCTCTCTGTGGTTTGAAACTTTCTTATGTAGAGGTTCTAGGTAATTTCCACCTTTAATTCTTAGATGTGAATGCGCACATTACGCCCACTTCAGTCAGACAAGGATGTAAGGTAGCGCTGAGCATCACAGCAGTCCTTCTTCATTTTGAGTCAGTCGGAAGCACTTCCGTGAGAGCAGATATCTACGGCTTCTCTATTCTAGCAAGAGCTGATAAAAGATGTGATTAAGCAGAATAGCAACCATACTTTGCTTGGTGTGAATCGGGAGTAAATTAACAAGCATTATCATCGAAATAAGGATGTACCATTATGTATGTACATTTTATTAATCATTAAATGTACCTAATCGTGATTGTAAGCGAGAGAATATTTTTGAGGTTAATTAGAAGTAAAAAGAGTATTAACATTGTCAGACGAAGAAAAATTTTTTTCAGTTGACATTATCTCCGCTAACGTTGTCAAATTTTTTTATTTATCCAATTAAAGCAATAAATTCGTTCTGGTCAGATATGATTCCAAAAAATGAGCCACCTTGTTTACCAGCATCAGATTCGTATGACGAGAAGCTCAAACATGGATAAAAAATTGATCCACTTTCTTCCCCAGAATCAGATTCATGTAAGCATAAACTTAAGAGTTAAAAGTTTGAAGGAATACATACCGTTATTTTAAACGACGTTTATGTAAATCCTTTTCACAATGTTGCTAATGACATATATTTATCAACTTAAGTGGTTTTATCATTTAATGAAAATGAGGAGAAGAAAACAATGAAGAGTGTTCTTGTTATTGATACCTATTATCAATAACTGATTTATCAAGATGAAAGTCTACAGCAGATAAGATCTTGGATCAATTTATGTATGAAATCTTTCTTAAACCCTTGCGACCACTTCCAATAAAAATCATGATTCCAAAAACGTCAAGCATACAGTATTTGATCTTATAGTCAGTGCAGCTTAGCCAACTCAAGCTCACTGTAGCATAGCTAAAAACAAAAGCAAAATATAATTGGAGCTAAAACTTCTGCAAAGTAGTCTGTGGATACTCTTAATGCTTTTGCCAATAAACTAGACCAAATATATAAGGAACCGAAGTCAATAAATCTTATAAACAGCAAAATGTTGAGCTTCAATCATGTCATATTTGTAAAGAAAACCGTAAAACAAATGAAAGAGATCATTGTCATTCAACGTCATGATGAAGATTAGCTACTCATAAAAGATATAACGTCAGCTATAAAAATTTGAAGTATATACCTGTTGTATTTTATAATCTGACTGGATATTACTCTCACTTAAAAATAAAGAAAATAGCGAGAACTGCAGACATTAATGTCCATGTCACACTAATTGCTGAAAATGGAAAAAGTACAAGACTTTTATTAAATGAAATAAACCCAGTGGTATCCAAATCGAATTCATTGACTTATTTAGATAAATGCCATCATCGTTGGAAAAGCTAGCATCTTACTTAGGTCAACACGATGTTACTTTGAGCGTATTCCTTTCAGATAGTTATACTTAAGATTCAAGAAAGTCGTTATTAAGGAAGGTGTTTTCCCGTATATTTAGGTCAGTTCCTTAAAGAAACTCAAAAATATTAAACTTCTAATTAAAGGAAATTTCTGTAGCAAACTTTCCGAGAGCGACATATAATAATTACAATCATCGTTAGTTATATGTATGAAAAGTATTCAGTGTCAAATGTCTTGGTCAATACTCAGATTCTTACCTAAATACTGACGTTTCATGGCTTGTGAAGGTTTTTGAAAATTTTTGCTCTACTTGTATAAACTTGTATGGACTTGATCCTGCACACTACTACATGACCCCTGGTTAGATATGGGATTTAATGTTGAAATATAAGCCAGTTAAATAATATTCTTGCATTAATGTCGGCACGTTATTATCGATCAAGAGAGGCAGTAGAAGTCCATGTTGTAATCGGTATGCAAAGGCAAACGATAGATACGTAAACGAATGATATAATTCTGTTGATGGAAAACAAGTCAAGAGTGGATGCTTGGGTACCCAAGTATAAAGTTATACTTTTATAAAATTATATAATGGCACGGTACAATATAGAGAATATATAGGCTGGCTAGTACAAAACTGTGCGCTATTTTTTAACCGTCTGATGATTTCAACTTAACTTCTAACTACCTACGCTGATAACATCTCTAACGTAACATTTACATGGGTAACGTACGCTCACACACTGATTTCTACTCAAGATTTAATACTCAAAATATAATTCTGTATCAAAAATTGAGAAAAACCATTTTGCAGTACCACTTTCTCCAACAGGGTTGTGTTACATGTCAGTGGAAGTCCGTTCGAGACGTTCATTGCACACTAAGGTTTTTTTGAACAGGTATTATTCACATCAAATATATATTGAAAAAAGCATTAAAAATACGTTTAAAAAATTGGAGATTGCTTAAATGCACCTTTTTTTACATTTTATTTAAATAAATCGCAGTTTAATTTATAACCTCACTGAAAAATCATGTAAGATTGCATTTATATAATGTGTAGAAATTTTCTGATTTCTTTTTATTTGAAATTACTTTAAGATTAACCTACCTTATAGTTAGAAAAAAGATACAATATGGTTTTTTAATAAAATTAGAAAGAGGCAATCAAGTATGCGTAAGTGCACATATGTAATTCACATCAGGAAAACAATTGCCAGCTTTGCTGTACATATTTGCACTCCTCTCATTTCTCTAAATATTTTTCCTGGTAACTATACAAAGAACGCTCTTGAATCAAAGAATCACCTTAATCCCGAATGTCAATATTGTGAAGAAATGGAAAGCAATGAAACTTAATAACTGTATTTGTACGTTACAAGACAATTTTTTTTCATTTAAAAAATTTTTTAAAAGATGTAAGATATTGTGTACACAATTATTTAGTTATTGTGATGTTCTCTCTGTGGTTTGAAACTTTCTTATGTAGAGGTTCTAGGTAATTTCCACCTTTAATTCTTAGATGTGAATGCGCACATTACGCCCACTTCAGTCAGACAAGGATGTAAGGTAGCGCTGAGCATCACAGCAGTCCTTCTTCATTTTGAGTCAGTCGGAAGCACTTCCGTGAGAGCAGATATCTACGGCTTCTCTATTCTAGCAAGAGCTGATAAAAGATGTGATTAAGCAGAATAGCAACCATACTTTGCTTGGTGTGAATCGGGAGTAAATTAACAAGCATTATCATCGAAATAAGGATGTACCATTATGTATNTTTTCTTTCTTTTTTTTAGAATTGGTTGAAAGAAAAAAAATTATAATAATAAGATTCCTTATGTACCGTGTGGAGGGACCCAGAAGTACATACTAAGGGGGGTGGGGCATATGGAGAATAACGTCCAAAATCCACTTTCATCACACTTTTTCTTAAGGTCACCAAACTAAAATCCTTGATTTACTGTTAAGCGTAACGTGCCGAAAGAAGTATAACTGTAAAACCCCCTCATAAACTACGATACCAATAATACCTTTTGTTGGGCTATGACACAGACCTTATCGTGTGGTAGCCTTAAATAGGTGGGTGATATAAGTAGATTATATTTTTTACATATACCGAACGACTACTGTTACACCTTTGTATTGAAAGTCGACTTGGAGTATTCTCAAAGCTTACACGATGACCACAAAGACTTAATTCTATGTCCTGATCATATGACACCACCCAGTACAAAGCAAAGCGAACTAATGATTACATTATACATTAAAGAACGCTATATCATACACTATCGAGCTTGAAAGCAAGTTTTTAAGTATGAACTAATCTTACATTAAAGACATAGAGCATTAAAATGGAATCTAAGTGCATGGTTAAAGCCCTACGCTGATTTTCGTACTTAGAAGAAAAAAAATGGTACAAATGAGTTTGAGAAACTCTTCTTCAAACTATTAATAAATGTGGTTTATGAGAAGACAATGAAAAATGAACAGAAAAGAGTCAAGGTGAAGCTTGTGAATAAATGGTACTACAGCTTTCAGACACTTATTGTGGAACCAAACTTTTACAGTCTTTCAATATTCACTGAAAATCTTGTGGACATACAATTTGTACGAACATATATTACAATTAGAAAATCCGTCTACGTTAGTCTGAGTGTACTCGAAATGGTGAAATAACTTATACATGAGTTTTATAATTTATACATAAAGCAACATTTTTCAGGTATTTGCAAGTTATGATACACAGACACTAATAGTTTGATACACGAAGTTCAAGATAAACATATCCATAAAGTAATGGGTGAAGATATCAATAAGCTTGATACATCGGACTATGCAGACGATAATCGTTTTAATTTACCTTAAAAAAACAAGAAACTGTGTGGGATTATAAGGTATGTGTGTTTTGGCTAAATTATGCTTAAATTTTCAGGTCTGAAATAGGTGACAACATCTGTTGTGAAGACAGAAATAAAATTTGAAGACTATCAAAATAATTTGTTTGAAAAAATCTGAAATTATATCTTTATATCAAATTATATTCGCTCTAAGCAGCATTATGTTAACACTGAAAAACAGAAAAAAGAGTTTTGAATCCGAAAGATGATAAGCGTTGTCTGCTGCTAACCTTTACATATACACTTCTTTGAGGATATGAACTAATAATAGATAAGGAGGATGAAGCATTCCTACAAAATCCACTGTAAGAAAACAAAAAAATAGAAGAAAAGGAGGCAGAGAGCAAGCCCTGCATAAATAGGTATACCAGCCTTGTGAAGGTCATTTCAACTTTAAACGAGACCGAGAACACATCGAGTCCTCCTCGGAGAAGTATACAAAGATTTAAACATTTTTTACGTACCAAGAGATTTAGGTTAACTTTAAGATAAGTAACTGCTTTTACGTAATATACAAGAAACTTTAGTGTAAAATGATTAAATTTTTGGTTTGTTAAAAAAATGGACTTTGCTAGGTTGAACTGTATCGCTAACAACATTTACCTTCTAACAAGTACGTTACCAGAGTTGGAGAAAGATAGGAGATATGTAGTGACAGAACTTCGGAGGATTAATACCCGCTTTAAATACAAAGTCATTATCACCATCGATGATGAGTTCCAAGTCTTCGCTCTAGATCGCATCTCCAAAGCCATCGGAAAAATGAATACTTGTAAAAACTGGGGCTTTATTACAGATGAGGTACTGTCAGGTATATGATAACTTCACTTTTGAAAGCAAGAAAAAATGCTGTATCTTAAGTGGGAAGAAAAATTGTCTAAAAGTAACAGTTGCTACGGGACTCCTAAAGGGAGTCTAAATAATTAAGGTGAACAAATAGAGAGGGTTTAGACTATAAATAAACGTAACCTCAATTTTTTATTTTCGACTGTCTCTTGAAAAGTGAAAAGAACAAGTCAAAAAAATTTTTTTATTTAGTATGGCATGTTTGGAAAATTAATACGGACGTCGACAAAATCTTCGAAAAATTTTTGTTAAGACATAAGTCCCAAAATAAGAAAACAGTCACATCTCTCAAAGAAAGCCTTATAAGCCAAAAACAATTCTACACGCCTGTTCTCCAGGGTGCTGCGTATTAAACACGCCTTCTCCGTCGCTGTCGCTGCTGCGTGCTTTTGCACGCTTTGCCATTATTGCTGTCGCTGCCGCGTGCTTTTGCACGCTTTGCCATCGTCGCCGTTCCTGCTGCGTCCTCTTTCACGCCCTTTCAACAGTGGTATAGTGTGTGGACAGTGCAAGCAAGTATAACGTTTTACATAATAGTGAATAAGTTTTTAAATTAATAACTTTTGTAGTGACATTAAGTGACTAGGTTTAAGTGCTTACGTAGGTTAAGACGTGATGAAGGGACAGGTGTCCCCTGACCCCTTTCCTTAGCCGCTAATTTTTGTAACCAATAACTTTAGTTAGATAGTAGTGGTTTGTGCTTTGTGACCTGTATAATCATTAGAGTAATATTATTTACTGCTCATTGTTTTCGTCACAGTAACATTTCTTTTTATTGTAATCTTTGTGTTTGCCGTAGCCTCTTTACAGCTCGCAAGCACACTACACTACTTATAATTTGAATCAGTGGCTTATTAATTTTGACGTTGGTACCTGCGAGTACATTTAATTATTTGTTACATTAGCACTGATTCCAGCTATGTCGAAAACCTGTGGCCAGCCTATTTACAGCACACAGGTGTCCCTTATCTAGCTTTTACAGGTCAACATTTTTTTATTTTTACTATTTTTGCTGATCCTGCGTTGACAGACCAGGCGTGAGTTTTATACATGTGGAACTGTTGCGTAGTTTAGCTTTTGCGAATCCCTCAGACTCCCAGAGTGAACTTGGACCTTCGGTGTGCATTCTTTTACAGTGTTTTCTTCTCGCTGGCATTCTGCGGGCTGAATATTCCTCTGATTTTAGTAACCATGGCTTCATCATTGGAAGAAATGAAGGTTGAGATGTAAGCTCTCAGGGCTCAGCTGGCTAAAGCTCAGCAGCAGGTGCCTGCAACTCAAGGTACTCCACAGGTAGCTGCATATAAGTCTTCCAAGCTTTTGACTTTTGATCGTGACAATCCTCTTGCGTGGTTTTCCTTGGCAGAAATTGCCTTTCGTAATGCCAAAATCACAGTCTCCTCTACGAACGCAGATTTTGTGGCAGAGAAATTCGACATGGACACTGTCGCTTGTGTCACGGACCTCCTGAATGAAGATCCTCGCCCGGCTGACCTTTATGAACAGGTTGAGAGGAAAGTGATCAATAGGTATGGTGGTTCACCTGAGCAACGTCTCAGACAGCTGCTTCGGGGCCAGGTCTCTCTCGATGGGAAACCTTCAACATTTTTAGACAGGTTCGGACAGGTTTAAATAGCTTCGGAAGCAGTCCTCAGATCTGTCTTTCTTGAGCAGCTTACCAGGCCTTGTTGATCCGCACTGTCAATCCACAATATTGATTCGTTGTCGGAGTTGGCCGCGGTTGCAGACAGATACATGGATTCAGCTGGATCTTTCAACCAGATCTCAACCCTTGGTGCTGAGGTTTCATCTCCCAATGTCAATGCTGTTAGTTCTTCGCTTAGTAAAATTCAAGAAATGTTAACTCAAATAAGTTCAAGACTTGACAAGCTAGAGAAAAACTCTAATCGCAAATCACGTGATCGTTCGAAAAGTAGAACGGCTGGGCAAGATGCCAAGTCTTCTGGTGATTCTTCAGTACCTTCTAATGGTTTGTGTGCCCTCCACAATAAATATGGAGATAAGGCACACTACTGCAAGGGCAACTGCTCTTGGCCCAAGCCTTCTGACTCGGGAAACTAAATCACTCTCCTCAAGTGGAGGCTTTGAGAGAGGGTGACTCATCAATTGCTTCTTAACGCCTCCATATCTGGGACATGAACTCGGGTAAACTTTTTCTTATTGACACCGGTGCTGACGTTTCCGTAGTCCCAAAGGATGACTCAGACACTGGTCCCTCTGTTTTTAAACTCCACGCGGCAAACAATACTTTTATCAACACCTATGGTGAAATCAAGCTGACTCTTAGCCTCAGACTTAAGCGCCCAGTTTCCTGGAACTTTATAGTTGCTGATGTACCCTACCCTATCACAGGAGCTGACCTCTTGCACTCCTATGGCTTGATTGGGGATGTTCGCAGGCGCAGAATTATAGACTCGTTCTCTAACACCTTTGTTGTTGGGGGAATTACCAGTTGCTCCTACTCCAAAGTCAGTCTTCTTGATCTATCTTCTTCCTGGTCGAAGATTCTCTCTGATTTTCTAGAGGTCACGGGTAGCAAGCCTGCCGAACCTATATTGGCAAAAGATATTTTTCACTACATTGAAACGACTGGTCCTCCGTTCACGAGCATCCACGACGCTTGGACCCAGTCAAGTTTAAAGCAGCTCAGGTTGAATTCGAGACCCTGGTCAAGCAAGGTACTTGCAGAGTCTCAAAGAGCCCCTGGGCTAGCCCTATACACATGGTCAAAAAAATGGATGGGACTTGGCGCATTTGTGGCGATTATCGCCGTATAAACGCCTAAACGGTCCCCGACAGATTTCCCATTCCTTACATGCTTGACTATTCGCTTCGTCTGTCTGGAAAGAGTATCTTCTCTAAGTTAGACTTGCTTAAGTTAGACTTATTTAAAGCTTATTATCAAATATCAGTTGCACCAATGGACGTGATTAAGACAGCTGTCACCACTCCGTTCGGACTGTACGAATATGTTTTCATGCCTTTTGGGCTCCGTAATGCATCTCAGTCCTTTCAGAGATACATTTTCCAGGCTTTAGGCGATCTCGACTTCGCTTTTGTTTACCTTGATGACGTGCTCATCTTCTCTTCTTCCATCAAAGAACATGAAGAGCACCTTCGCACAATCTTTGCAAGATTAAAACAGTTCGGCCTCAGACTGAATGTTCCTAAATGTGAGTTTGGTAAGACTGAGCTTATTTTCCTTGGTCATCTGGTCTCTTCCAAGGGTTCTCAGCCCTGTTCAGAGAAGGTAGAGGCCATCCTCGACTTTTCTTTGCCGGTCACAGTTGCAGATCTTCGCAGATTCCTAGGGCTGGTCAATTTTTATCGTCGTTGGCTTCCTCAGGCAGCCTCCGCACAGGCCCCTTTTTTTGATTACACGGCTGATTCAAAGAAAAACGATCAGAAAGTCATTGACTGGTCTCCAGAAGCCAAGCAAGCCTTTGAAACCACCAAGAGTCACTTGGCTAAGGCTACCCTCCTGGTCCATCCAACTCCTGACACAGAAAAACGTCTCGTTACAGACGCTTCTGATTTTGCCATAGGTGCTACCCTTGAGCAACTCTTTGAGGGAGACTGGAAGCCCCTGGCATTTTTTTCCAGAAAATTTAGTCAAGCTCAACGAAACTACAGTGCGTACGATCGTGAGCTCACGGGGATTTATGAAGCTATTAAATATTTTAAGCACTTTTTAGAGGGTCGTAATTTCAAGGTCGTCTCTGACCACAAGCCCCTAATCTACGCGCTTATTCAGAAGTCTGACAAGGCCTCTCCTCGCCAGTGGAGACAGCTCTGCTTTATTTTACAGTTTACTACTGCCATTGAATACTTGCCAGGTTTGTCAAATGTGGTGGCTGATGCACTCTCTAGAGTAGAAGTCATTCGTCTTCCTCTTGAGTTAGAGCTCCCGGAATCAGCCAAGGAGCAACAACAGGACTCTGAGCTCTCACAGCTGCTGAAATCTCCTGCCCATTCTCTCAATCTAAAACCCATTGAATTGGGTCACAGCCACACTAGTCTTTATTGCGATCTCACCGGTAAGATAATTTGTCCTTTTATTTCTAAATCTCCTCGTAAAAGAATCTTTGATTTAACTCACTCTGCATCTCACCCGGGTACTGAAGTTACTGATGAGCTCATCAGACAAAAGTACGTGTGGCTAAATATGCACACAGACATTGCCGCTTGGTGTAAAGCTTGTCTTGATTGCTAGCAATCAAAAATCTCCAGACATGTCAAAAACGAGTCTTTACAATTCATCGCTCCAAATGATCGGTTTCGCCATGTCCACATGGACTTGGTTGGCCCTCTTAACACTTGCCAGGGCTACTCTTACATTCTCACAATGATTGACAGATTCTCTAGGTGGGTTAAGACTGTGCATCTCAAAGACATATCCACTGCGTCAGTTCTTCAAGCGTTTCAGGAATCCTGGGTTGCTCGCTTTGGGGCACCCAGATTTTTGACCACCGACCAGGGATCACAGTTCGAATCACAGCTCTTTCAAGCCTATCTTTCTTTTCTCGGTTATCAGAGAATAAGAACGGTGGCTTATCATCCTGCTGCTAATGGCATGATTGAGCGGTGGCACCGCAGCTTTAAGGTGGCCGTGATGTGTCACAATAATGCAGATTGGGTCAAACTTTTGCCTACAGTGCTTCTCGGTCTGCGTACAGCAGAAAGAAGTGACACAGGTGCTTCCCCTGCGGATTTTCTCTACGGTACAAACATTAGGGTACCTGGTGAATTTTTTCTTCCCAGTGATTTCACTGCTGATCCTCAGATCTTCATCGAGGACTACAGAGAGCATATGAAAAAACTCAGACCTGTACCCGTCACACACAGATATAAACCTCGCGCTTTCTTTTTTAAAGATTTATACACCTGTTCACATGTTTTTCTGCGAACAGCCGCTGTCAGAAAACCTCTGGAAAGGCCTTACACTGGTCCTTACAAGGTTTTGGAGAGGATCTCAGATCAAGATTGCAAAATTAATTATAGGGGCAACCCTCGGGTTGTGTCGACCGAGCTTTTAAAGCCAGCACATTTTGTCCCTGATGACTTGGTTTCTCCGGCACTTACTAAGAGCCCTCAGAAGGTTCAAGTTTCGACTCCTCCTATCCCTATCCTCAAAACCTATATTAATAAGAAAAAAGTGACCTTCGACACTTCTGTTAAGTAGATTAAGCGCAAAGTTTTGTAATTAGTCTTGAACCTCTTTTATACACCTTTGCACGTGTCATACGGTATTTAATTCAGTATGTATCCATTTTTTCTGTAAATACGTACTGAACGTATCCATTCTTGGCTGTAAATACCGTTTAAAAAATTTTTTTTTTGATTTGTTTGATTAAATAGATAGTTAAAATAAGACTATACATATAGTCTTCCGACAATCGGTATAATTACAGTCGTGATAATAATGTCTAGTGAAAGATTTTTTTTTTTTTTATTTTGTATTGAAATACGCAAACATTTTTGTAAGACTAAAATTCTAGTCTATCGACAACCAGTCGACTTAATTATAATTGCGTAACCTTTCGTGTATGATAGCATTATTGCTTCTATTGATTTTGTACAAGGAGGGGACTATGTAGGGACTCAGAGCTCTGCAGTACCGACTCCGTCCTCCGCGCTTGCTTGCGATTGCAGCGCTTCTTCGTTGTAGCGGTCTACCCACTTACTATGTTTTCCTGCTTCTTTGTACGACTGCGAGTCAGGGCAGTCGCCTCACGAGTCACTCATTTAATAAACTCACTATTATTACAGTTACGAATTGGCTCCTTGATTTCTCCTTCTCGACTAAACTCCTGGGCTTATGGGAGCCCGTCCTGATCCCAGAGTCTACCTCGGCATTACGGACCTAATCCCATACCATGAGAAATGCACTACCACCTATTGTAAAAAAAATCAACCGATGCTAAATGTTGAAGTGCACGACTATATCGATAGGCTGTAGGCATGCGCATCTGCGCGAGCGTATGTGTGTTTGTGTTAGAGGAGGGGCACGTACAGTGCCAGTCAAGTGTGAGGCAGTTCTGATTTGATTGTAGTCAAGTGCACACGTATAAAATTTAGCTCTCCTTTGTATTTTATAAGTCTGTGCATATAGAAAGTCAGTTAAAGTCAGTCATAAGTTAGTTTTTGTAAATTCAGTTAAATAAATAATTTCGTAAAATAAATTAACAAAGTCGTCTCCGCATTTTCCTCACCTAAAACCCTTCAGGTTATGGGCCCAGCAAGCTTCACCACGCTTTTTCTCTTTTGTGCGTTTTACTTTGTCGTGTCCCCGGGAGGAAAAATGGTGAACAGGAAACCAGCTCTGGTGAAAGAGAAGAGCTAGGAGATCGCGCTTTCAGTTGAGGAGGAACTCACGGTGACTAGGACTGAGGATGAGGCCGCGGCGATGGTGTTGCCACCAAGATCTCCCGAGATGACAAACACAGCTTTGTTTAAGGTGCAAAATGTCGGTAAGTGAGAGAAATATAATTAAGTTTCTTGTATCGAATCTTGGAGACAGAGCTACACCGAGAAATAGTCAAAAACAAGAAAAGGTCAGCGAGTTCCTAGAAGAACTCAGGAAAAATAAGACTGTATACTCGCACGCGATAACAAGGGTGCCGTGGGTGCGTGCTCGGTGGACGAAGGCTGTATTCATGTAATACTATAAATTTTGAAGGTGTGTGGCAGATATTTTTGGAACTTTTTGCTGTGGCTTGCACAGTCATGTAGGGCTTGTGTTCGGCCACGCAGGACTGTGTAGGTGCCCAGCACACAATAGTGCTTTGTGTTCGAGCACGTTTGTGTGCACCGGGCCGAGTGACTAGAAACGACTTGTGTTCGGTCGGTCTAGGTTAACTCTCTAAAGACTCCTGATATTTGTCATGTTTTAGAATTTCTGATTGAAAACGACATTTTGTACTTGCTGAATTTTCTCGACCTTAAGGGCGGAAAACTAACACTACCAGGAGATCTTTTTAAGGAAGATTTCGAAAATGGAAATTCTGCGCAAAATAAACCCGGGTTATTTGTAAAGTTGGTCGATGTGAATAAGACAGTTGACGAGATTAAGTTAGTTTATAAAACGTCTGATACTGATGCTCTCAATGCCATCGGTAATGGCAGAAAACGTGATGAAAAATTTTAAGTTAGACAGAAAGGCAGGCATTGAGAATACGTCGAGAAAACGAGCAGAAACCGTTTTCGAACTAAGCACAAGCGAAACCCCGTAAATAGAAAGTATAAAGAGAATAGAAGCGGTGCCAAATAAATATTAATGCAGTGCTTGAACGACAGTCGACGTCAGACGAAAATAAATTTTCAAAAATTACAGAAAACAGTCCAACGCAAAGACTGGAAAACATGATGGCCGAATTCGACCGTATGTTAAAAGGACAGGAGGAAGATAATAGAAAAGCTGCAGAGGAAAGAAAGAAGACGGAAGAAGGAAGGCAGGAAGGAAAGCGGGCAAGGAAGAAATTTTATGCGGTCCTTTAAAATTACGACCAAAGGCTGAATATGTGGAATGAGAGGCTCGTAAAACTTGAGACACTGGCCAACTCCAGTCCCCTCTCACACTCCACGTCAAGACCCGAAGGAAATCAGATTGAGTTAGAAGGCCTGGCAGAAGCTGCTGGAGGTCAACCCATGAGGGTGGCATTGACAGCGTCATGACCCCAGGATTGCCTTCAGTACTTCAAACTGCGACGACTGGGACCATATGGCCGATAGATACCCAAAGGCTGGAACTGGGCCTAATAAGTGCTACACTTGTGTCACTTTTGTAAATGACATACCATCCCACAAGAAGTACAGTATAAGATGTGGTGAGCAAATTAAGTCAGATTCATGGGATTTTAAAAGGCAGGGGCGTGGAAGCCGAGGGCATGGAGGTAGCCGCAGAAGTGGTTATAGCAGTGGCCGTCTAAGTATCCGAAACTTAAGACATAAAAGGGACTCTAGCAATATCAGAGATGAAAAAGACATCAAAAGGCAGAAAGTGTCTGATCAAGGCCGAAATATAAAAAAACAAAAAAAAACGCGTTAGGATCGAATAAATTTGAGTCTCTGACGTTGATAGAGCCCCTTAAAACTCTGTTTTCAAACTCTGCGGATTGGGTAAATAATATAGATTTGGATGAAACTAATAAAATCAAATTAATCGCTGATTCAGCAGCGACCGATCATTTTACTAAGTCGAAAAAATTATATAAAAAAAAAAAGTACAAACTCAGACTCATCTGCAGATTTGAGAACGGAGGGAGTGGGAAGGATGGTACTTAGAAATGGTAAAAATGAGGTGGAGTTTAACGGAGTAGCTTGTGCTCGGGATTTGGTCGGGAATTTACTCTCCTTACGAAAATTTGCTGACATCAATATGTCCATCCATTTAGATGATTAAGAAATTAGCTTTTTCGATCCTGTTACAGAAAACGTCTGGATGTAAGGAATGTACCAAAAATCGTACCAGATAGTCAAATGCATAAAGTCTTATTGTATAAGAAAGTTTGACCAAAGACAGATCGGAAGTAATAAATGAATGAAAATACAAACGGTAGTGTCAGAAGCACAAACCGGTCCTGAAAAGTCAGTTTTGGAATACAGTATAAATGATGAGTTGGGAAGCTCGATTAGAATGACTGAAAAAGGTGACAGTTCTTTGATATGTTCTTGATGCAAGATAGGAAGTTTTACGAAGTCGGAATAGTAGAAACTGAGTTAATAAATGAATTGCAGAGTCCATTCTCTGAAAAATATAAAATATTTAAAGATAATAACGGGGCTATGCTGTGGCATGTCAGGTTGGGACATGCATCACTAGAAAATCTCAGGAAATTGCAGAAAGGATACCCGGATATTAAAAGTCTCAAGGAGGCTGTCTTTAGTGATACAATAAGGACGTGTGACGTGTGTCTAAGAACAAAGTCTCGAAAATTGCCTTTCCCCTGCGTGCGAGAAAGAGCATCCAGATCACTTTAGATCATCCATTCAGACACAATGGGAGTAATAAGTTCATCTTTTCTGAAAAGGTACAGATTTGTATCTGTATTTATTGATGACTTCTCAAGATGTGCCATGGCATACCCGACGAAAAACAAAAGTGATACGAGTGAATGCTTTGAAAATTTCGCCAAAGGCTGCAAAAATTTGTTAGGATATGATACTAAAGTATGTTATCTAAGGTCAGACCAGGGTACAGAATTTACGGGAGCATCCACCCGAAAGGTGTTAGATAGTCTTGGAGCGGAACTCCTGTTAAGCTGTCTGGATACCCCCGAGCTAAATAGCATGTCGGAAAGGCTGAATAAAACCATCCAAATGAAAGTCAGAGCTCTCATGTATAATTCGGGACTCCCAGAGAATATGTGGGACTTGGCCTTGAACGCAGCCGTTTTTGCGTACAACTGCACTCCGCATCGTTCAAAACTGGGAGAACTTGACAGTAGATATAAAACTAGATGAGTGGTTTTTGATCTTTGAAAAAGAGAGGGAAGAGATGACGACGTCGGAGGAAGAGCCTCCAGTCGTATGAAAAAAACTAGGAAGGCCAAAAAAGTCAACGGCGTTAGAAGCAAACATGGCAGATACGAACCTAAATTGTAAAAATCCAGTTATAGATGTCAGTTTTGCGGGTTCGGCTATTGCTGATGACCTCATAAAAAATCTAATTTTTAAGAAATATGATACAGATATGGCAGATAAAAATACGTCTGCAGAAGATCTCACTCACTACCTGCTTCTGACTAAAATAAATGAAGATCCGTCTTCATACAGATCGGGAAGGCTGGATTCGAGCGATACAAGATGAGCTTGATTTAATGGCGAAAAATGATGTATGGATTCTTACCGACAGACCTGTGGGTCTTATAAACGGCAGACGCCCAAATATAATTACCTCCCGCTGGGTATTTAAGAAAAAGATCGACTCTCAAGGGCAGAAAAAATACAAGGCATGGCTTGTAATTCGAGGATTCAAAGACAAAAATGAATACGATTTGACAGAAACTTATGATCCAGTGTCGAGACTGACCTTAATCAGAACGGTTCTAGCTCTGATAAATAAACTAAATCTAATTACATGTCAGCTAGACGTAAAAAAGCTTTCTTGAATGGTTATCTTGATGATGAAATATATATGGAGATACCGAAAGGTTTGAGCTGCATAGACCAAGAAAGTCAGAATAAAGTCTGTAAGCTGCAAAGAGCCTTGCTTAGACTAAAGGTCAGTCCTAAAAAATGGCATGAAAAACTTTCTGAAGCAGCTATTAAAATAGGTTTGAAGTCACATATTTTAGAACCATGCCTGTTTACTTGGCACGAGGCAGACAAAATTCTTATTTTATTTCTATTTGTTAATGATATGATTATTGCAAGTAATGATCCAAATCGGTTAGAGTCTGGTCAAGAAAGTCTGCTAAGCCAATTGAAGATGATGGATCTCGGTAAAATAGAATCTTTTCTAGGTATTGAAGTCAGAAGACACAGGGAGAGGCAGGTCTTAACCTTGACTCAGACTGATTAAATAGATAAAATTTTGGCTTAATTTGGATTTGAAAATTCAAAACCTGTAAAAACTCTCATGGTCACTGGACATGTGTTGAATCAACTAAGAAAACAAAGAGAACAATCTGAAAGGCTGGATGATTTAAAGAAAACAAAATTGACATAAAATATTTCCTACCAAGAGGCTGTGGGCTGTCTATTATACGTGTCTCACACTGTTCGTCCAGGCATCAGCTATGTTGTAAATGTACTTAGTCAACATCAGATAAATCCAACTGATGAAGATTGAAACATGGTAAAAAGAGTGTTTTGGTACTTAGCAGGTACTAAATCTTTTGGGCTAAAGTTCTAAGGAAGGCAGGACAACTTAGAAGCCTTTTTGGATGCCAGTTTTGGTGACTGCAAGGGCTCTCTGACTACGAGTGGGTATGTCATCGAACTCTTCGGAGATTCTGTAGCCTGAAGAACTCACAAGCAGACTTACGTAGCATTGTCAACATGTCAGGCTGAATACGTGGCACTAAGTAAAGCATGTAGAGAATCGATGGCAGTAGACAATTGTCTTATAATCATCCTAAACAAAACCTTTTGTCCAGCTGACCTATCGTGCGATAATAAGGCAGCGGAATGAAATTCAAAAATGAGTGAAAGTGGGAAGTTGAGCCATATGACAGAAATTCACGAACATTATGTCAAATAATGTGTTACTTATGTCAGAGTAAATGTAAGGTGGTTAAGTACCAAAGAACAAACGGTAGACATTTTTGCGAAACTCTTGCCTATCGAGCTCCACGCCAAATTCAGAAATCATGTCTTTAATAAAATCTGTAACTAAAGTAAATAATTAATATGATACACTCTGTTTTAGACAAGAAGTAAGGTGCTCATCGGACGACCATAATCCCTGGCCTGTTTGACCCTAGTTACTAGCGCCATGGAAAATCGATATTTAAAATATTAATACTGTGTGGCTTAAATTTATATCTATTTTTGTATTTTTATAACTCTTTAGCCATCTCAAGTAGGAAGGGAGTGTTGAAGTGCACGACTATATTGATAGGCTGTAGGCATGCGTGTCTGCGCTAGCGTATGTGTGTTTGTGTTAGAGAAGGGGCACATACAGCGCCAGTCAAGTGTTAGCCAGTTCTGATTTGACCGTATTTAAGTGCACACGTATAACATTTAGCTCTTCTTTCTATTCTATAAGTCTGTGCATACAGAAAGTCAGTTATAGTCAGTCATCAGTTAGTTTTCGTAAAGTCAGTTAAATAAATAATTTCGTAAAATAAATTAATATAGTCGTACCCTCATTTTCCTCACCTAAAACCCTTCACTAAAGAATTAAGGAAATTTACATCTTTCTCCGAACCCATAACCACGTAATTTACCAGTGACTAATATGCGTCAAGTATCTAGTCCAAAAACTGCCACTCGTATACAGAGGATGAGTATTTTGAAAACTATTGCCAATAACCTCATTGATTTAGGTACTACTGCGACAAGCGAAGTTTTCGAAAACAGAGTACAGATATTATGTCATATTGAAACGATGTAGCGTCAAAATAAAGAATTAGACGTTGACAAATAAAAATGTAATTTTTAAGTTGAAGAAAGGTCTAAAGAAACAACAACATCAAGTGACAACATCATCAATAGCATAATTGTTCCGTGTTCTGTAAGAGTTACTGACCGATTTTGACGCTTAGAAAGGTCAAAATTAGCAAGATCAAAAAATTAAGATGATTTGAGCCCAGAGCTCATTACTTACCAGCACTTTTTTCATTCATTTAATCATTTTTTTGTTTCTTTGAAATTTTTATGAATCAATATTTATATCCCAAGATGAGCATTACTAGATTTGAGAACGCTAATACTATCAAACTATTTTGTGCAAAAACAGGGACTCGTAGCCGTGAAGCAGTTGGTGTGTTTCAGCTCGAAAATCGTGCTGCAAGCTGAGCACCGAAAGAACGACTTAGTCATGCGATTTACGCGCAATAAGCTAAAGGCAGCTCTACACCACTAACCTTCCTGCTGTCTCGGAGCTACTTGTAGATGTCCTGGTGGAACGAGAATTGAGGGTTGTGTCAGACAATCCAGCTAATGCCTAGAACAGAGCTGCTATATATATACCCACAATTGCCGCACTTTCTCCTAAGCAACGTGACACATTGGCCTATCAGTCAACATGCGCGAGCACTAAAGCTGAGATTATTTTCTGGCCAGCTATTTGACAAAAATAAAAATGATGGCTGCTGCTAGAAAGAGCTGGAGGAGATACGTATAAGATCTTTTGAGCAACGGTAGTCATCAAACCGTATTCCTGCTTGTCAATGCCAAAGAGTAGTTTATGAATCTTATTAGATACGTGACGCACGTTTAAGAAGATCTTCAAGTTTATCAAGGATACCATGTGATGGAACAGTTCCACAAGATCAAAGTGACATTTTCTCTGCTGTAAGAACTGGACGTTCCATGATACAAACTCCTGCAGATCTTCGAAATTGGTGAGCAGATTGTCAATGGCTTTGTCTATGAGTACCCAAGCTCCATATGTGTCAAGTGAATTCATTCACGGTAGTGCAGCATCGACTATCAGACGTTCTTTAGGTACACTAAGACGTATCGGATACATTCATGCCTCGTAGTGGGCTTCAACCTCGATGACCAGAACTCTCGCTTAAGCAACTTGCCAAAGAGGACAACAATTAATCTCCCAAGGCTGTTGATTGACAAAGTGCTTATAAAAAGTCTCGGCCAAATCAAGGAAGTTTTTATAAAGAAACTCCAATCAGTGAAAAGAAGTCCAAGCAATACAAAATTTTTGTTTCATCCACTCTGAGATGTAATCAATCCCAGTCTGCAATAGACATTTAAAAGAAGGAACAGTCCAGACGCTTTTTTAAGGAGTTTAAAATTTAACTCACAAATAATGATCGACAGCATAAATACTGACGCTAAGAAGTAAAAAAAAAGCCTTTAGATGACAAGAAGTCGAATGGTGCAGAAATTTCAAGAAACCAACGTTTCGTAAATGGATGCTTAAATAAATAAATTATAAGTAAAGTTTATTAAATAGATGCTAGAAAAATATCTCTATTTTAACTGCTCATTACGTATTCTGTATTAATATTAAATTGTATGGAGCTATAGCTTACACATTTTTTTTACTGGACTAAAAGTGCTTTACATTTAATAAATATTCATGTAATACTTTAACGATATTCTGCAGCTTCCTATCCTATTCTTCACCCCTTTACTATTTTTTCAATAATAATTAATTATTAATAGGCAATATTCTCATGGGGTAGATGAAATTGGCCCAGGGAAAAAGTTTTAAAACAGTGTATTAACCCGAAAACGTGTTTTTTTGTTTGTTCTCCTGCGTGGTACATATTTTATTATTATCTTTGTTTATTTTCTAAACAAAGAAAGTAAAGCAACGTTGTACATTTTGATTTTCTCTAACAAAACTTAAGAGAGTGAACAAGTGGAGAAAAAAGATGAAACAAATGGAGACAACTTTCGACTTTTATATGCTTGACGAAAGAACATCTGGAAGAGTTTCCAGATCGTTTGCGTGAATCGTTAAAATCCTCTGGGTAAAATCAGATTTTTCCTTGAATATTAAATAATATAATGGAAGTAAAATACTCTTAGAGACTTAGTAAAATCATGGAGAAATTTTGATATGCAAAGCAGTAGCAGCACTGCCGTTATAGAAAAAAAAGCGTAAGTGTCAATTTCATCGAAATCGACTTACTTATACCGATTGGTTTGTTACAAAAATCTCTCGTCTAAGGGCATTTTAAAAAATTAGACATCTAGTTTTGCTTTCTAATAACAACTAATCAAACCTCAACAAAAATCTACTATTTTATGGAAAAAAAAAAAGCCGTAACAAAAATTTGGGAACTGGGCCTGGGATCCAGGGGAAAAAAGCCTTAAAAGCACTTATGCTTATTTATTGGATAAAGTCAATAAGTGGGGCCCCACAATCCAACATTAAAAAGCTGTAAGTCTTATAAGAATACGTCAAAATGGAAGTACACATCTTTTTATTTCGCGAGGAAAAATTAACTTTTCCTGCAGTAAATGGAAAGACCACACCTCATACATCTTAATAACAGTTGTTTATAAGCAAAAGTCACTATACTCATAACTGCATGAAAATAAACATATTTTTCGTTGATTTTCTCCGTTTGACCCTGATTGCAGCTACGATTTTTTTACCCTGGGACGGCAGATCAGCTACTATGGGGCGAGATATTGCGGGTGCCCGCTGGGATGCGATACCTCGAGTGCCCTCTCTGTGAAGGGTGATTATCGGACAGTATGCAGTAAACGGTCTCCAGAGGAAAATCTGCCCACATACAGCCGCTAGATGATTTCTCAGAAGGTCTAAGAGGCTCTAAAAAATAAAGGACGCTGCGCGGGTGACAATAAATTGTTAAAAGCAAATAGTTCAGGTGGGCAGCCTTGGATAGCAAAAGAAAGTTAAAGTAAGCGAGAATATTTTCCAAACATATCAAATTGGCTGTGAAGATCAATCGACGGTGAGAACGCTCGGATGCAGGCTATAAGCGTAGTGAGATAGTGTTTTTACTAGATTCCGATGCTACAGCTGGAGCTGGTGCTGCTATTGGTCTTAGATCGAGTGTCTGGGAGATGATCTTAAGAAGTCACGCAGCCCTTCTTATATACTATCAGCTATTTTTTTACTTGAGATGTTATTGTTAACTAGATACTAGTAATTGCCATCTAGCGAGCGGTAGGTAGTACTATCAAGTGCACAGTTTAAAGTTAAAGTTACGTGTGATATTAAGGAATCAAATTCATGTAATTAATTGTAGCAAATGTAAAAAATTTATTTTAGTAATTAATAGTTAATAAAATAGTTTTTCAAAAGGTAACAATCCTCTTGTTTTAAAGAGTTTGTTATAAATGTTTTGAAGCAGTGGCAGAGCTACAGGTGCCAGAAAAAATATTACTCTTAATATAACTGTTCAAGATCATTCATTCATGCATTTTCGATTGATAAAGGTCCGCGGTTTCATGCATACTAACACTTATACTACTCTGTTTAATGTCTTTTTACTATGTATATATATTTTTACTACACTTCACTTTATTTTCGTGGTAATAAGTTGTAGCATCGGTATGACTCATCAGGAAATCTGGGTGGCTGTACAGGGACTTCACCTTATTTCTCTGAGTTATTTTGGAATAGTCTTGTGGACTTATGCGCTCTGTTTATCTTGTTAGCATTGGGTGGTTTGGTCTCCTGATGGGATCTTGTAGGAGGCTGTGGGTCTGCAGTGAACTGTGGAGTTGTCCATGCCAGCAGGTTGAAGTGTGCATTTGGGCGTTGTTGGCAATCGATGTCCTTGGTGTGGGCAAGTTTGGATTGTGGAACGTGAAGCTTCATGGTAGTTCAGCCCACAGAGACATAGTAGATATTCCATGCCACTTGAGCCACGATAGGAAGGAAGCTATTTTATTTTTGTGCAAAGCTGGCACAAAAGTGTTCTGGAGCTTTTGAAAGTGACTACCGGTACGTGGAGCTACTTGTCTGAGCTAGTTTGGCAATGTCTAGGTGACTTATTCATTTTGTTCGCATGCTTGCGTTACAGTGGATATTATCTTTCGGCCAAGCCTAATAGTTTTTTTTTTTTTTTTTTTAAGTTTAAGTCAGTCATACAATCTTACGTGGAATTAGAGCATAAGTGCCGAGAAAAAGCATCGGCTTGATACAGAGGACTGATGCCAGTGTGTCAAAGAGGCTGTTCAAGCCTGGCTGGCAGTCAGTCTTCTGTGTGCGGGCGATCTTGGGTAAGTGTGGCGTCCAACGTGGAGTTGTGGAGTTAGAGTGTAAGTCCTGAAGACAAGCATCGTCGTGATGCGAAGTACTGATGCTGGCGTGTCGAAGCTGACGTTCCAGCATAGACGGCTATTAGTCCCCTCTGTGCTGGTGAGCTTTAATGGGTGAGTCATCTAACGTGAAGTTGGAGCGTAAGTTCCGAAGAAGAGCAGCAGTGTGATGTGAAGTACTAATGCTGGTGTGTTGAAGTTGGTGTTCGAGCGTGTATAATGGCCAGTCTTCTCTGTTTGGGCGAGCTTGAGTGGTGCGTCATTTGGCGTGAACTTGGAGCGTGAGTCTCAAAGAGAAACCATGGCGTGATGCAGTGTATCAAAACGTGAGTTCGAGCGTGGACGGCGATCACTCTCCTCAGTTCAGGCGCGCTTGTGTGGTGCATTGTCTGACGAGTTAATTGAACTGGGTGGATTAAATCTTCTGCCTGTTTTTTTAAGAATGACAATGTGATCTGTTAACTCTCTGCTTTTTGAGTGAAGAAGTTGCATTCCAACAATAGCTGAGCCCAAGATACTTCGAAGGCAATAATACTGGTGGTTAGTACAGAGGCTAATATTTGCTGCTTTTTTATTTGGAAGTTCGTTGCAAGGTGCTGGAATCTGCTGTGTAACTAGTACTCACGAGTTTCGAAGTTTGTTGGTCCATCTTGTCCATATCATTCTTGTGCTTGCTGTTAAGTTTTGTAGGTTAGGTGTGTCAAGCGCAACAAGGTGTTTCTCTCTACCTAAAAAAAGCATTATTGGTTGCTGATTAGGCCTACGTTAGTTACTAATGATGATTGACTCTGAGGCTCGTGGATACCTTTCTGCAGTAGTAAAGAGTTCTTTGCAAATGGGCCCATGTAAAGCGTCAAATTGTTGGACACAACCTATTGGGGTGCACGGCTCTGAAAAGTAAAAGGGGGTTGAGGTGGTCGAAAATCCTCTCCAAAGATGTTGAATTAGCTGTAGAGGTCAATTAACAGTAAAAATGCTGGGATGCAGGCTTTGGGCATGGTGAGGTGGTGCTTCTGCTGGACTCCGATGCCACCGCTGGAGATAATGCCGCTAGTGGTTGATTAGGCAGCGACTCGCAATAGTCAAGCAGGGTCTGTCGCCAGTGTACTTGTCTGATTTTTACAGTGGATGAACAATATTGCCACGTAATGTAGACAATGATGGTGAGGGAGGGTGAAGTAAAAGTTTGCACACTGAGTTTAACATGGTATCAACCATTGGTGTTTATTGCAATTAACTATGGCTTTAGCCACTGCTGTATCGCATGTTTCGTCAAGCGAGAGCCTGGCATAGGCTTAGAACGAGTGATCTGGTAGGATGATTTCAAGTATTGCGCAGCCCTTCTTATAAACTATCAGCTACTTTTTTACTTGCAATGTTTACCAGAAACTAGTAGTTGCCACCTAGCGAGCATTAAGCAGTACTATAAAGTGCACAAATCTATCTAAATAGATTGAATTTCATAAATAGTACTTATTTTCATAATGAATAATTAATAATTAATAAAGTAATATCCTGAACAGTTGCAAAAGGATACTTTTACAACATACCTAACACAACTTTTCATAAATGGATTGTCCATTGATCTTAATAATATCTCGTTACTATAAGCTATATTATTTTCTTTCTTTTATACTTCAGTATCCTAATATAAGACAAAATACTTAACGTTTGGAAATATTTGTTTTTGTAGGTGTATTCTTAATTTTGAACAAATTATTGTCCAATTCTCAACTGCATTTTTATTGCATGTTAAATACATTTTTTTTTAAATTTATATTAAACTTTTTAGTTATCTAAAGAAGAGAGGAAAATTTTGCAGGTTCCGGTCTTAAATATTCTTTATTTACTGCACTCAACTTATACTTATTATAGCTATTGTATCATCATTCATGCAAAAGTCTTAAGATTTGTAAATAAGCTGACAAGCCTTGACGACTTGCATGCATCATACGTTATAACAGTTAATTAAAAAACTTCTTTTCTTTATAGCATTATTTATGTAACGTTAAAAATCATATTAAAACCACTAATAAGCATTTAAAAATAACAAAAAATCTTAATTATTTTATCCTAATACATTTTGCCTTGCAGGTGGCAGAAAATAAAATTTTAATAGTAGAAAAATCATTAACTTTTTCTTTTGCGTGACAAAGATTCTAACTTTTATTCTTCGTTTATGTATGCGATATTTAATAAAGTAAATTAAGAAATATTTTATTGGTAACACTTATTTAAAATGTTTGAGATACAAGTTTATAATAATTCAATAACGATCATTGTGGTTCTAGTGATCCTGTGCCAAAAAAATTTTTAAAGATTTTGTCAACGTCCATATTAATTTTTCGTACACGTCATAGAAAAATAGTAGTTTTCCTACGAGTTTGAAAAGTCTCTGTTTGCGAACTGAGAGGTTTGCGGCCCGAGCCGAAGGCGAGGTCCGTAACGAGGTTCGTAAACGAGACTTTTCGAGCGAGTATCGGAAAACTGCTTTTTTGCCCGAGAAAGTAACAGTCTCCCAAAACTACCCGAGGGTGCAAAAAATCTTTTTTCTCTCGTTCTTGTTAAAAAAAAGGCGAAAAAAAATGTAACTAAGGTTTAATTTGAGCATAGTTTAATTTTTGCACCTAGATCATGTAGTTACACTCTAGGAGACCCGTCAAAATTGTTATTTTTAGCAAATTTTGCTTCCCTTTCGAGATACAGCAGTTTTTATTGTTTTTAAAGGCTACGTTGACGTATTATACATATTTTATACTTTTTGCATGTTTTTTACATACATGTATACATATAAACATGTATGCGATGACCAGAACATGCAACACATGTATGTGTACACAACATACATACGTAGACTGTGCCTCTAGTCTAGGTATATACAGCTGTTTTTCTTTTCTTTCAACTTTTCTCTATATTTATACCTTAGCTTGAGCAAGAGCATTGATTTATCGTAGCGTGAGAACATACATACCACATATCTATAATATATGTAGTAACAGCATGAGAGGAAGGAAACTCGCAGCATACATGCGAGAGGGGGAGACGGTTCTACAGAAAGTGTAGTTAAGAGAAGATTGAGGAGAGAGCTTGGGCTGCAGGGGGGGTGGCTACGTTTTTTTGTAACAAGTTTCCCTTCAAGTGGCTGTTCACAGCCTAACATTAGAAGTTTTTACTCAAAAAAAGGCACATTACATGATACGTCCAAACATTTAAGTAAATTTTAAAGCTTGTAGATTAGTTCTACATTTAGTGAATTTAGTTTTCAATTGTCAAGAACCAACCATGAGCCCAAATATATTATTTATCTTTGATAATAGCATACTTTCTTTTAAATCGTTGACTCGGTGTTGTGATGTTACTTTACTCTGAATCGTATGTTAAGAGTTATATTGGTATTTTGCACGTTAAGCTGGCATTAGCCTACTGCTTTAACTTACATCTTTCGCAATACAATAGAAATGTACTTTGGCTGTCTCTTTATCTCACGTCTTCGTAAAGGTCTTTGTCGTACGTTAGCCATTTGAGTTTTTTTACGAGGGATCTGGGCACAAGAGCAGTAAGAGCGATGGTTGCTCAAACGGAGGTACGTATATTCAATTGTTGTTAGGCATAAGAAAGATAGCAGAGAGGGGCGTCTATCGTACATGCATAGACAAGAAAGTCCTTATAGGACCCTTTTCATAGTACACTAGGCCCATTAGCCTACACAAACAGGTGACACCGGCCTACATCATCGCGTGTCAGGCAGAAGTGTGCAAAAGAGAGAGATTAAACATATATATATTTTTTTTATTGTTCATCATCGCCCGAGGAATCAGATATGGCTTTTTTTACACAAGAATAGTGTTTTTCAGCCATATGTGCACCTGAGTTATAACCAGATGTTTATATATATAAATGTATATGAATCATTTAATACTGTCGGTTGTAGTGTACTGTATATAAACGTATAAACATCTGGACCAACTAAGTCACACCTATGATTACGTTGTCAGAGCGACAGATAACCAGTTAATCGACCTTTGAGAATCACAAGCACTGGCGGGACCTGAGTGGTCACCAGATCGTCACCTATCCAAGTACTGACCGTGCCAAATGCAGCTTAACCTCGGAGATCAACGGAACTGCAACTCTACCGTTGCGCCACCGCGACCCCCAAATAGATGTATTTACATCAGGTTCCTGGTCTCCTGGCATCTATCTTTCTTTCGTTCTCTCCTTTCCCTTTTTTTTTTTTTTTTTTTTCTGCCTCACTCGAGAAGTGCGTCTTATTTACTTATGCGTTGTCTTTTTCTCTGTTCGAGAGGGAAAGGAGCCAGAGAAGGAGACAAGCTCTGATGAACAACACACAATTCCTATTGATGATAAAATTCTCTAGATTATGGGCAAAGGCCCTCAAGCTGAAAAGCCCGGTCCTTTTCAATTCATCCCTCTCTAGAGAATAGATGGCTTAATTATTTCGAAAACAGCATAGAGAAAAAAAAGAGAGGATCTCATGGAGAAAAACGGTAGCACATCCNTTTTTTGTTGGGTAGTATATAAAATAATACAATAAATAAGAAAAAATATCTCATTTTAAACTCTAAAGATATGAGAAGCTCACGCAGAAAGCGCAGGGAAGTAAATCCCTCTCCCCGCGCTGTATATATATATTTTTCCAGATATAGGGCTACAAACGTTGTGTCTCCCAGCAGATAAAAGTTTATTTACGGGTAATCTCTTCGAACGAGGCTCTTCGAACAATTAATTACGATCGAACTTTACTAACAGGTAAGTTCGTTTGATCACTAATTATTATTATTATTTTTTTTTTTTTTAGTATGTTAGAAGGATAGGAGTCTATTTCTGTTTTATAATCTTCAGTTCAGTTCCGTACCCACAATAAATATTTTCTAGTATAAAATTAAAAAATTGCATTATTGGCTGAAACTTGTTTCACTGGAAAGATGTCAAAAATAGTTTTAGCTAAAGTAAACAAAGACTTGAGACACTAAAGATCTCTTTCAGAACGTTGATTTGCGTTGGCAAATTCTGATGTAAGCCAATATTTGTACTTACCTTCAAACGTCCCTTTTTAAATTGTTTACGAAAAGAAAAAGAAGCTCTAGTTATCTTTCTAAATAAAAACTACTTATTACGTAACTATTTTATATTTTATACCACTGATTCTGGGACTCTCATCAGGAGCAAGACCGTTTCAGTAACCTCCACATCCTCTCAAAAGAATCGCCATAATCCAAAGCGTCACTCTATACTTCTCAAACATAGGCCAGCTAAGAAGAGGTTGTGACGTTTCATGTCATATCCAATCCTTTGTATTTATTACTTTGAAACACATAGCTCTATTCTGCCATTATAAAAATCGAATGCTCAGAGATTCTTAAGCATTTAGCTGTATACCGGCTTCTGCAATCGCCTGACGTAATGACTTACTTTTTCTAAAACAAGCTACTATAACAAATATCGAACATTACGTGCAGCCCCCGAACAACCCTAAAAAAAAGCTCGTCTTACAAAAGAACTTTGTACTATTTTATCTTAAAATAAACACAATATATAATTTCAACTTTTTTTTCTGCGTTTATTTGTAAGAAACATAGTACACAATTTCAACAGCAACTTTTATTGGTTTTAAAATCCAAGAGATAAGCGATTTTGTTTAGTACTGCAAAACAACTGTGTTTGCATCTATTAAAAACAACGACATAGAGCTTTTAAAAGTCTTTTAGACCCATAACATATTATATTCTCATTAATTGCAAGCATTTAAAAACTTCTTGCACATACTAATGTTTTCCATTTATTTTTCTCATCAAGTCCTCTAAAGTAGCTATAACGGTTGAAGAGAGGGTTTAATTGCATTTTTGAGGCAAATGTTTAAATTGATTTTGTGATTAAGCAGCGCGATAACGGCTAGCATTTTAAGCAAATGTAAGACTTAGTTTGGTGACTAAGCTTTTTAAGAAAAGCTCCAGCAAAACAGGCTACTGTAAACCTGCCTCAGCAGTAAATCATAGAGAAATGAGAATGAAAGGAGCATCGACTTAGATGTGGATCTTAAAGCCACCTTATTATTATCATCGCTACAAGTATTTTTGTGTAGGATTACAATCATTGATGGAGTTAACCTTGTAAAATCTTGCGACTGTGTGCATGCAAGCAGCTGATTAACAACGATTAAAAAAGTAAGTGAGATTTTAAAAAACAACAAATTGTTAAGGCACTGTATTTGTAAGCTGTAAAATTTTCTATATTTTATATTATTTGTTTCAATCGATTATCTTCAACTTAACCTAAAATACGAAACTATCTGAATGAACATAACTTGGTTGTTAATAACATTGACTTTTTTATTTGAATATCTTTAGAATTTAAATTCTAACCACTTTAAACGATTGCTTCTTTGATGAATGTAATAATTACTAAGAAAAATTTGTATAGCTGACGTATGGCAAAGATCTTTACAAGGACGTAAGATGAAAAAATGAATAAAGTACACTACTGTTGCATTACGAAAGATGTAAATTTTTATCAGTAGGCAAACGCTAGCTCACCGTGCGAGACACTCGCACTACTCTTTACGTACCATTTTGTGAAACATAACATCACAACCCTGAGTCAATAATTTAAAAGTAAAGTAATTAAAGGCAAATACAATCTTTTGGCTGGCAACTAGTTCCTGATGTTTAAAAATTAAATTTATTAATTTCTTGAACGTATCTTAAAGTTTTGCAGCTTGCTTTAAAGTTTGGACGTAACATTTGTCATGCACTATTTAATCGTTAAGATAACTAAAACTACGAAAATCATTATTACATAGTTAGAAGCTTAAGTCATAATATTTTGCAACAGATGTGACCAACAGAACATGCCATTGACTAATCAAGTTTGCATTGATAAATAACTACTATGTGCAACAGACATTCTAAAAACTATTGCATTGATTTATTAACTTAAACTTGTCAACTCTAACAAAAACAATCGTTATAAGTAGTTGTTTCATATTATTTAAGTTGCACATAACAAATTTTCTCAAATCAGATGAAGCTTATCAACCCTAATGGAAATATTTATTTTCGACACACCGTGCGTGGGGACTTGATTCTGAGTCATCTGTTGTGTCTCTAAAGACCTTAATTTACACACGCTACTCACAGCTCGTGCTGCACATCAATGCAAATGCATGTATACGTAAAGGTCTTTGCAGAGCCACATTAGATTTCTCATAATCTCGTTCTTTGTGCACGCCGTGTTGAAAATCCCACACGTGCAAGAGGTTATTTCCCCATGCACTAGTATCGTTATGTACTATTTAAGTACTTACTTCATAATACCTAAATTGTACACAACAATTTTTATAAAGTCGAATTAAGCTTGGTAATTTTGTTGATGAATAAAGAAAACGATTATTTTGAAAAGTTGTTGTACAATAGTTAAGTTATTAATAACAGCATTTTATAATTTCTTGTATTTTATAAATGTTTTGTATCTTATACTATTCGTATTATGTACACATATTGTATACATTAACAAAAATTTAAAGCTGAAATCTTTGTCATGCAAAAGAAAACATTTTTAATTGTGCTCACATTTACGTTGTATTTTCTGCCATTTGTATAGCAAAGTGTACAAGGATTCAACAATTTAATTTTTTATTATTTTCTGCTTATTTATGGTTCTGATATGATTCTTATTGTTACACAGATAAAGTTGTACAGGCAGAACATCCTTAAATTAACTGTTAACTTGTGTGATACATGCAAGTCGTAAGGACTTGCCAGTTCTATTACAGATTTTAAGACTTATACATCAACAGCGGTAACTTAGCTTTGACAAACATTACGTAAGGGTAACAAGTAAGTATTATCGAAAACTAGGACCTTTGAAATTTTCCTTCCTTCTTTAGAAAACTGGAAAGTGAAATAAAAATCATTCTACACTTGCATCTTGTAGGCAATTTAAAAGGAGTAGAAAAGTAAAAAATAATTAACTTTAAAGTAAGAACCCGATTACAAGAAATCTTCGGCTGCCAAACCTAAATGATTCGACCCATATGTTGTTACCGAAGCTGGCCTAACTGTGGCGATAAGGCGCAGGTTTGGACCAGCTGTTGCTGCCGAAGATTCGACTGTTCAAGCTATCTGCTACCGTTAATTGACCTCAAAATTTGGTATAAGAGTTCACAAATGCACTCATAAAAAAAATGGATTTATCTAAATTAGTTAGAACGTCCTGCTGAGAAGAGCAAATTATGTAAAAAAGCCTGTTTATCAGTGTATCGCACAAATTTCTGTTTTTCTCTAATCTGTTCTTATCCGTTCTACTTTAAGTTGAAAATTTATTTTAAAAAAAATTTTTTGTCACTCAGAGTGCCCTCTACATTTATTCTTGCGTATATTAATAATTTTTAAGTGTGTGAATGTGAACTTTTAATGCTACCAGCTCTTGATTTTTGTTAAAAATGAGTCAATATACAAGTCTCTATTGAGCTGATAATCAATGAAATCAGTCTTTGTACGGTTTCCATGTAGTTTTTAACTGTTAATTTGTAGTACATTTAAATGACAAAAAATTATTAAATTTCTTTCAAAAATACCATGGCACAAAGGCTTTTTTTATCTAACTTACTCCTTTAAATACGTAGTTTTTTAGCACCTACCGCCCTTTATAAGTAACTGGAACTGACTTGAGTGCAATTTATGTATGTTTCCGAACTCTAACATCAAATTCAAGTTAAATTGACTGAAGCAGACAGCTTAAGTGTTTGGATCTTTGACAGTCACAGCTGGCCCGAACCTGTGCCTGCTCACACGCCACAGCCAGGACAGCTTTGGCACAAAATTGGCCCGCATGAACGCAAAAGGTTCAATTTCCGTTTAAAAATACACTTATAATAGTTGATATTTTTTGACATTGAGTCACTTTCCTTGTATTTATATACTAAATGATAAGGAAAACAGAATAAAACAGCTTATGATTACAAGATATTGTTGACATGAAAGGACAATACATTAAAAAAAAATTGTGTTAGGTGCATTGTTAAAGTCGTATCTATTTACAAAATCTAATAAAAAAAAATTTCAATCGACACATTTTTTCTTAGTATTACAACCAGATGTCATGCAATAATGAATTTCACAATGAAAAACGGCAACATAGCAAGAGCTTACTTTTCTCAAAACGTTTTTAACGTAACTAAAATTTTAATATGTATTCATTAAAATACTGTTAGCAAAAAAGCCAACCATTAATTTTTGTAAGTAATAATGTTTTATACATCAATGGAAATATACTATTTCACTTGGTATACAAATCGTTGGATAATGGTGATTACAAAAGCATTTATATAAAAACTCAGTTCTCCTAGAGATGTAAATCATGAGAGCATATTGGCTGGGGTATTATTTTTTTGATCTATATTCAGATATGAATTCCACCATTTCTCACGTAGTAGTTTAAGAAGCATTGTTTAATTAACTTGGTTGTGAGATAAATGCTATGATGTAAGAACATTGCACTGTCATTTGGCATTTAACCACATTTAATAAAATACTTTGAATGAAAAATTCTCTCTGTTTTAATGAAATTTTTGCTAGATAGAGAACGCTTAGAAAATAAACACAATACTTTTTTTTAAGTACCAGATACTTGTTCCTAATTTCATAATCTGTATGAGACTAGACTATTTAAATTGCATTGTACACTGCTTAGAATTAGAGAATAACAAAAAAATTTTATAGTTATGTTTACACCTTACCGAGCAATAAGATCTCATAAAATGACATTATAAAATTTTATATTTACTTTGTACAACAAAAATTTGCATTCACTTTCGTTTTATGTACTATGCATAAAAGAAGGTCAACTGTAAGGATTTTAATCTAGTAAGTATTGTGATGCAGTAAGAATACTCATCCGGTAAGAAGTCTCATTCACTATCACGCTACTGCCTGGTGGCCTCAAGTACTACTACGTTGGGAGTGCTACTGCGTTAAGTCCCATTACCCTTCTCCCATTACCCTACTACTACCTCTACTTCCTACTCCACACGTTACTGCGCAGTGCGGGTTCCTACTACCCTACTACACTTTATTACCTCCAATCTCTTCTGAGAACATTACTGCACAGTAACCATAAAAAGCAAGTAGATCCCATTGTCACACACCAGTTCCACTGCTAAATTTGCTGCTCGCAAGTATTGAATTTGAAAAAACAGAGTTTATGCACATAATTCAATGGACAAAAATCAATAAAAAAACTGAAACTATGTAAAACTTTATTTTCTAACATTATATTCTCAGTAATAAAAGAAAACTATTTTTGTTTACTAAATAGCATTTATATTTATTTCATGGACTTAGGAAAATTAAGGAAAAACTGTTTGTATGAGACAAATATATCTCCTTTTCTAGCATTATGTAGGTATCTGCGAAGAATTTTTTCTATAGTATTATACGGGAAATTTCCAGATTACCACGGTATATCGTGGAACAGCGTTTAATCTATAAGTTTTTTCGTCTTTCTTTGTCTTAGTTGTTGCCATGGAAATGGCTCTTTGAAGAGGAATACTATTGATTTACCATCAGAATAAGGCAGTTGTATGCTTAACTTCTTAAAAACTGAATCCTCGACAGGCTGTTTGAAAACTTGCATATCAACTATGTAGTCCATAACTCACAAGTACTTAGGACCTTCAGATGACTCCTCATTAGAGTGTTTTTTTTTTAATACTTGATATCCTCGTCGCGAATGAATCCCTACTACTTATTTCCTTTGTCTGATTTTTTTTCTTCTTCTGTTTGGTCTATTTTATATACCTGTCAATAAGCTTCACACACTTTTTGTATTTTCTATCGTACCCCATCGTTTCCGCACTCTGACCGTGTCCCATGACTGTTGATAGATGAATGATGTTAGTAAAGTTATGCATCAGTCTTAGTTGAAAGTTTTTGATATGACATTTGAGTGTGTAAATTTTGTAATGGTCGAATTGTGTGATTTATAAATAGCTTTTGAAAAAATATCACAATTTTTCATAAACGATGTTTCTTTTTTTTTTTTAGGCCAATGGGAGCTAGACCGAAAAAAGTGTAACAAGACTCCTTTTCAACCACGCTATAGTAATACAGCCATATATAAAGCTGTATGCATTGCAACATACAGCTCTCTCCCTCACTTTTCATGCGTGCGCACCAAAAAATCCGACGACTCTCTTTTGTTTTGCCTCATTCAGTTTTACTTGGCCAGTAGCTCCTCCTCCCCACGCCACGTACCGTCAGCACTACCTACCTACACATAAACAATGGCCGCTGTAAGTGTATACTTATAGTTTGACTTAATATATATTATGTTAGTCTCTTCCCACACCCCGCGCTGTTGCATGGATTGTACCGGCTGTAAAAATGGCTGTTTAGTTCCTTGCCCAAAAATAATAACTACTTTACAATCTTCACTTATATTTTTCGGTAGAAAAAAAATTGGTCGTTTCCCTACAGAATTTTTCTATAAATATGGAAAACAAAATTTTGTCGAAATACGTAATTAGTTAGATTCATAAATTAAAAAATTTATAGTTAGTTGCTAACCATTTATTCAGTTGTTTGATTATATCTCCGCTTCTATTACTTGTAGAGTAATCTTACTACCGTCAATCTTTTTGTCATTAAGTCTTCTACAGAAGAAACATCTTTAAAAATCTTTAATCTCATCTTTAATATTTCTGTCAGTTGTTTTTATTTATTGTATAAGTAATAATTAAACTTTATAATTAATATTTTTAATTCATAAACTTAATACTATATCCTATGCACTATGAATGTATGTAGCCAACGTCTATCAAAAAGCAAATGGAACTTTTTTCCAACTGGAATGGACTCAAATGCTTTCCACTCTTCTTGTCTAAGCTTGTTTCTCTCTTTTATCTTACTCCAGCTGCTGCTGCTTTTGCTGCTGGTGCTGCTAGTGCTGTAACTTTTCTTTCTGATGGTAAAAAAGACGTTTGATGTTAAGAGAGCTAGCACGAGCTGCTACAGTTTTACCACCATTATCATTATGTTTTCCTACCACTATTTTACATGAATTTCTTGACATCTCTATTAATCAAATTGTATTTAACAATCCGATCGTGCAAAATTAAGCAATAGGCTGATGTGTCGGCGAGAAAATTACCGTGAGCTTCAAATTGTAAAGGTACATTAAATGGAGCATTTTTAAGCGACTCATTTTTTGTTTGGAGCAATTAATAAGGATGAGAGGTATATGGGATAGGATTTGGACTTTGCTTAACAGCGAGAATTGATTTTTATCATAATACGAATTCTGAAAATTAGCATACATATCGTCCATTCAGGCAAACTGATATCTTGCAATATTAAGATTGAAGTCACCGTAGTAATAATATTGTGACTTTAAATACTGTCTCATACTCCTTACGTTGCAATGATCGAACATATAATCATTAACTTTTCTTTGATTTTTTCGGTTTGTCTGCAAAGCTACAATGAAATAGCATGATTTTTTCAACTTATTGGACGTTTTGACTATTCGAATATGTTTTGATGTTCTGGACAAGAGTAAATATTGACAGAGCTCCCAAGTTCTGGTTGAAATCTATTATAAACCCTTGCTTCTTTTAATGAACATGTAGACATATCTATATTATCTTTGTTATATTTTTCTGCCGTTCCAGTAAATTCATGTACATAACGTAAAGACGGTTTAATAAATATACCGTTCTTGCTTGCAAAATTACTTACAATCTTATTCATATATTTGTTTTCATTATCACATCTTATTTTTTTTATTGTCTTTGTGCCTTACTTTTGATTGAATTTACACAGTCAATAAAGCAATTATATACTTAGTCTTTTAATTAAATAGAATCAACTTTAGCTACTTTACTGTAATCACTGATAAAACTCAGAAAATATTTCTCGCCATTCAAACCAGTAGTACTATGAGATCTAATTAAATCAGTATGTATAATTTCTAAAATATCTCTTGCCCTAGATACATCATTATTAAATGGTAATATATGCGTTTCATCCGTCAAACATATTCCTCAATTTAAATTATTAGTTTTTTACTACCCGCGTAAACCTTTGAGCATTCGTTTATCACACATTGTCTTTAAATAATTAAAATTCACGTGACTTGTGTTTTATGCAATGTTTTTTTTTTTAGCTCATTCTTTGTAATTAAGTTTGACTCGCTATACATAATTTCACTTGTCATATGATAAATATCACTATTTTTAATAGCCAACACAATTAACGTTTCATTTTTATCAAAAATTTTTGACATATTTCCTATCGGTGCCATCTTATTTGTTCTTGTTCTTTTACGGTAACTCATTATATTTCCATCCATATCTTTGAGAAACAAAAAATTTTTCTATATATTTATTCTACTTGGACCATAGACATTCAACTTGTGCCTAATATTACCAACTGAAGTCACTTTTAAAGACCTTCCGTCACCTACTTTTAGATTAATAGGCTTTTTATTTAACAGACTCATTAAAATATCGATCATCATTCATAACATAATCTGTGCAACCACTATCAAGTAACCATTCAACCTTACTATCACAGCTATTTACTTCAACACTTGACTCATTAGATCTTTCCTTCAATCCTACATTAAAACTACTTACATCACAGTCTCCGTTTTTATGCCTTTGATTATTCTGCTGTCAACTGCCTCTTCAATGATGCTGACTAGAGCCTCATCTAGCTCTACGATCTTGACCTTGGCCGCCACCTGTGCGACCTCAATGTTGCCACTACTATTGTTATTGGCACCTGTCTCGTTGCTGCTGCGCATTACCTTGCTTCTATGAATAATCGCTCTGTCTCAATCTTGTACATTCTACCTTGAAGTATCCGTATATTTCGCACTTGAAAAATGCTTAATTTTTTTTTCTTTCAGTTTTAAATGCACTTAAACTGTTTTTGCTCTCATTTTTTTTGTTCTTTCATTTCACACATTTTTATTTTACTTTTCACGTACTCAACTGTTTGATCAGATTTTTTTAAAATGTCAATTCAATCACCAATGTAAATTAATGAACTTAGAAGCATTTTCATCAAGTAGCCTAATTTTTTTTTTTTCAGTCACATTTGCACCAGCACTTTTGATTTTTTCAATTAATACTTAAAATTTAGTGAAAAATGCACTCAAGTTTTTGAAGTCTTTTAACTTTAATTTTTCAAACTTGTTTCTTACACAAATTTTCAGTGCAGTGAATTCCTTTGTATTTATTTCTTTATTATTTCGTACGCCGTATCTTTGTCTTTTACAAACTGTAACTGTTCATTTCAAATTCCACCATTTATTACATTGATCGCCTTAAAGTCCTTTTTAATCCACTCTTCTTTTTTATCCGTCCTTACTTAACTCGTAACGTGTTAACCTTGAAAATAGCTACAGGTAAGTCAGAGGTATGAGTGATATTATCTTGAAGAATTTGCTCAATAAACCCTAATAGTTACCCTATAGAATCTTTTGGTCTAAAATCGAAGGTGTGATTACACTTTATAACACTGTTGAGCGTAAGACTGTTCAGTTTAATAGTGATGCTTATATATTCAGACTGTACAATTTCAACTAGAAATGACTTATTATGATTAATTCTATAGCTGCCTGTCGGTCATACAACCACTTTATTACCAAGATAAAACTTCATATTACCTTTATCAATATTTAAAATCGAATTTTTAAAAGTTTACCTAGGTCAAGAACGTAGTTATGTTTTAGGGATAACTTGAAAAGTAAAAAATACTGCGCTTCTTATATGGAAGAAGTACGAGACAGACAAAGTGTCTATGCTTTTTCCACGACCATTGAAAAGATTCGGGTATTAATAGAAAATGCTTTTTACCCTCAGAAAAAAAATGTGACTTATTAACACATCAGAAACACTTTTGAGGGCAAAAATTATTGAAATGTGCGAATACAACATAGCCTCTTATGGGAAAGGCTATTCTTTTGATCATGTGCGTAACTATATCAAAATGCTTTTCGAATAAATGAAAAAGTTTGTACCAAAAGTTCCAGTCCTAAGGAAGACACTTGTATCAAAAAATGTGCACCTTATCAGGCATTTGGAAGAAATATCCGGGCAAACGGAAACAAAATCACTAGCGGGTCCTATGCTATATGTATGGGAGAGAACCGAGAATCGTCTGCTGCCAACTGGTCTTTTTATATGGAGCAAGACGTCATTATAAAATTGCGTCTAGAATTTGATTAACTTAAGATCACGATTTGAAATTCGGCACAGCCCTTCTCAAGACCTGAAACTATAATGCTGTGCAAAGTGAAGTTTGTTTTTTTTAAATTTATTACACACTTTTGTTGAAAAAAACTAAGCCTTCTCCTACTTTTTCTAGGTTATTTTTCATCATGCAGACAATATGTTTTCAAGTCCTTTTACGAAAACTAGCTGCTTCCAAATATGTACCGTATTTTATTCATAGCATTTAATGGTTTAACCTTTGAGCACTGACGAGTTGAACACAATTAAATTAATAGTGATGCAGTAGACGAACGTTTTTATGCAAGCACCTTTTGAAACAGAAGTTATAACTTTATGTGAATTCTTGCTTTTGGTATTGAATTTTCGTAAGGCAGCATCAATAATTGAGTTGGAGGCAGTCTATGGCTTTTTTTCTTTCTTCATGATATTCTTAAGTCTTTTTATTTCTCAAACCCATACCAAATTAACTTTTAAGCTCCATAGCATCTGTTATTGCTAGAGCAGCAGTTTTTTTACCAATACTCGAATCAAAAGCCCTAACTCTTTGCCAAGCTCTCCAAGCTAAAATTTCATCTGCTTAATTTCTCGCTTCAAAGTTTTTCTGATTCTGAGAATAAGCTATATCATGCTTTTTGCATGCTGTGTCTAACAAGTTTATTCCTAGATCACCTCTCACGAGACGTTTTACAAGTTTAGTATCTGAACCAGAATACTAATAGCCTGATATGTGAAGTTTTATAGGCAATTTATTAAGAGCCTTGTTTAAAAGACCTTGTCCTCCCTTACGATGGATGATAATCGCTGTTCAGAGGATGGATCATGACTAATCGCTAGAAAAGCAAATCATTGTTTTTATAGCCTATGTGTAATCAAATATTATACCTAAGTAGCCATAATGACATAATTAATTACAAAAGCACTGTATTCAGAACCTATACATTAGTCGGCATCGAACCATGATACAAAGCAGATATAAAATTTCAAAAACAAGCTGTAAAATTGCGAGCTCCAAACTTTAACACTGTTGTGAAAGAGGAAAATCATTGAATTCGATATTCTAAATTACTTTCTAATAGTATTTGACATCTATTCTGTGGTCCATCTAACTGTGGTGAAACAAATATTTTACTAGCGCTTATTGAAAATCCTTATGGGTTGAGTTCTGAAAATGAGTATGTATATTCTACATCACTTAACCAACCAAAATATAGGTTCTTAAAAAAGCTGTTAAAGCCGATAAATGACGTGCAAACTTTTCTTTCAGTAAATGAGAAGCAGTTGTATCTTGATAGATGACGCTCTATCCAACTCTGTTACAGTTTTTCATGACGTAGCATGTAAAAACAGGATAATGTGAGAGCTTTTTAATGTAAACAAAGACATAAAAAAGTGGACTGCTTCTATCTCTGTTAGTTGTTCGCTCAAGTACTAAAATCCCTCGAGAGAGATAACGTTGATCTTATATCTCTATTTCACTAAGATAAAGTTAATCGAAAACATGTGTATGCTAATTATGTCAACTCTAATATATCCTATAGTACGTTCAAAGATCTGTAACTGTTGAAATCATGTTAAATATTAGTTCGTTGGTATCGATAAAGGAAGACATATAAATTAAGGTTGGTATAAAAAGGTTTTGACAATTATAATATCAATATAATACATATGTAGGAGACTGTGTGTAGTCAACTATAAGACGATACAACGTCAGCATGTTAATACATTTTTGCTTATGCAAAAAAATGACGTACTCAGGCAACTACTGGCAGCAAAAGAAGCAGTTAAAAGAGTATAAGTTATTAGAATTTGGAAAAAATAAAGTTGAAAGGGTACCCAATAAAACTTTTAAGCCAATCACTGATTCTAAAGAAAATTGTTACTGACATGAAGAACAAAAAACAAAAAAAAAGGTGTGGATCTCAGAACCCCCGACAGATGTAAAACACAAAAGAATATGTTATTGAACTTAGTAGTATTTAATTGTCTATGGTAAAAATAGAAGTTTTCGTTAGACAAGTGACATCGTCTTAAGGGCCATTTTGCGGCCCGAGAGACCTGTAAAACAGGACCCAAGGGACATAAAACAGGCGTGGAGCAATGGTGCATCTTTGGCAAATCCTATTTTTTCTACCAAGCGCACACTAGCTTTTTAAAAACGCTTGATGTAGGTAAAGTATTTATGTTTTTTACCCTAAATGATCTTGATTTTATATTTATATATTAAAAAGACAGTTTATTTTTGAATGTGTATTTTAATCAGCGAATATTAGGATTAGGAAGAAGCAAATCATGTTTATATTTTTTTTCGTGAACATACACACAATAAAATACGAGAAAGAACAATAATACACGGCGAAAAGTATATGTATATAAGAGTATATATACTACTACCTACCTACACATAGGTTCATACATTAGTTTAACAAACGTTCGAGGTGTATTACATTCTCTGTCTCTTTTCACATACCTGTTAACTAAGTGTAGTTTCACACGTGCGTAAATATCGATGGCTCTTTACTTAAAACAGGTTAAGATAAAGTTTAAACAAACGCAATTGAAAGACGCTGAAAAAACTTTGCATAATAGTCAATTCTTGATATTTTAAAATGATCCTGTTCACAAAGAAAAAGTTTTTTTTTAATACAGAAAAATGTTACTAATTCTATTATTAATTAACCATATTCTACAATCAACAAAACATAAAAAGAAGCAATGATAAAGGTCTACCTGTAAGAGTACAATAGATAAAGAGAGAGGGAGAAAAAGCGCGGCAAGTGCCACAGCAGACGATCATCGGCTCTTTCTATTCTACTTACTTTTACAGGGGGATTGCCAAAATGCCTGCTTAATTTTTTTTCTTATTATTTTACGCTCGTCAAAACTAAATTTGAAATGCTTATTGTTAGAAAATTTTTTGCCCTGCAAGCTGGTATTTTCAATTTTTTCTGTTTATCAAACCGTTAAAAGATATAAGCAAAACAAACTTTAAAACACAATCTTACACAATTTTGTCATTAATAGACCAATTAAAAATAACTATAACTATTTCGTCTGAAATCAGTGGACTGAATTATATATAATATATATTATTTCTAACTAATGATCTATTTTCTAATGCAAAAGTTTCTCGGTTGGTATCCCTATGTAAGAAGAACAATAATCTGATTGACATGCTGAGTAGCACAACGAGTAAGGTCCCCGACTACCACTCCGAAGGATGTAGGTTCGATTCTTAGAGTTAGTAAAATTTTAAAATTTCATTTACACACATATTATTCACAATATATACATAGACACATGTGTATGCTACATATGTATATTGCACACACATAATTTATGTATAAGTGTAGTAAAATATTATATATATACATTACACATATTATATTTCATACTCTTCTATATAGCTATTCTACCGGAGATCATGCCATCGACACAGTCGCTTCATCGCGTTAGTCGAACCCCCAACTGCTCAAATAGATGTTTCACATAAAAAAA
>NW_019379505.1:371730-394569 GCF_000648655.2 Copidosoma floridanum | reverse complement strand
TATATATATATATTCATACACATATATGTATATGTAAAGCATGTCTTTTTTGTAGGAAATTGAATTATTGGAGTAGAGAAAAGTACTTTTAACTAAGGCAGATGATCAACTTCTATCTTTTTCTACAGGTGCCAAAGATCTAATTGCACGAAAGCTACACGCACATAAAAAATTGTGATTCGAATCTCCAATGCTAGCTCATCTGAGATAATATTTTATTTATCAATAATACTGAAAATCTGTCAAATTTCTGATTGCCCACGCATTCTGGCCAAATAAAATATCTTGTTTATAAACAATATTTAAATACAGAAGGTTTCTAATGGCCAATACTTGCTCTTTTAAGTGAATACTTTTTAATTATTATTACTTAGTACAATCAAAAACAGTTGAGTTTTTCATGGTTCGTTGCCTCTGTTTTCTGGTCTAACAAAAAAGTTTTTTAATTAACAATACTAAAACAGAGTTCAATTTACACTTGCTAATGCTTGCTTGCAAGTTAACCGTTGGGTTTCAAGTCACCGGTGCTTACTCGCCAAAAGGAACATTTCACTCATAAAGTATCCTAACAAACATCTAGCATTCTAATTGCTCATACTTGCTTGCTTAAGAAATCATTTTAAAAATAAGCGGTTCTATAATCGCTAATGTCTACTCTTGATATTAAAATTCTATTTTTTTTAAAGTCACAAAGAATTAATTGCTTGTAAGTCAAATAAGGGTGGTTCTATAGTTGTCATCTCTGCATCTCAATACCACGAAAAGGTTAAAAATGGGTAGAGTGACCGTATTCATTACCAGTCTTTAAAATGTTATCCGTTACCTTCTTTAAAAAAACGGGCAAACAATTAATTTGTAAATAATAAAGACAGGGATTTTTTGAATTATTAAAAATGCAGAGAAGTTTATTTTCTAAAGTTGATAGTTTTACATTGGCCAGAGTATTTGGGGTGATAAAAGAACACAAAAAAGTTTTCTGCTAGAATTATTATTTCTAACATTGGTTTAAGTTTTTATATTTTTGATAAAGTCTTATCAATACTATTAACAACTAATATTAAAAAATCTAGCCGTAATTCAAAGGATAGTTATAAATTAAAGAGTTTACTTAATGATGTCAAGGTTCAGTATGGATAAGACTTAATTTTACTTACTGTTGTATCTTCGTACACTAATTCACTACATGATTTGATAATTCAGGGTGTTTAAAAAAAAATAGGCTATCCTAAGGGTCATTTTTGTAGTTATCGGTGGATATAGTCTTAAGTATCCTAGAAGATAAGGTGTTGCTAGCATTATCAGAGTCAGTATTGGTTCATAGGAGATATGTGGACTAATGATTCTTGATTTTTAGAGAGACAGATATTGATAGTCTACTTATAAAACTCAATTCGTTCAAAAGGATTGATTAATTTACAATGGAAATTTAGGTAGACAACATTTCATCATTTTTCAATTGTAAGATACAAAAATAATTAAAATAGAGTATGATTTTTGTTCAATCAGTTAATGTAGCAAGAGCTTGTCTTTAGGCAAAATTCTAAACTATCTTTTACATGGTAATATCTATGTTCAAAAAGCAACAAAAAAAAGTTTGATTAGAAAATGTCTTCAGTTGTATGACAATAAATTTAGATCAAAAAATTTAACCATTATTAGAAGTATGCTTAAAAATTGGTGACCGAATTATTTTCATTCGCAAAGTATTACAAAATAGAGATGGATATTTAAATAGGATTTATAAATCTGACAATTTACCTAAAATCAAGTAATAATTGATAAACCTAAAATTTTTATTCCGTACTCTAAAATTATAAGTAATTTGTCAAATGTTTCGTGGTTGTAGACGTCCACTTGAGGCCTACATGGTTGAAGAAAGTTAATAAGCACTAGTTACAAATTGAATTTATTTATCAACAAAAAAAAACAAGCCTTAAATTTTACAGTATGATAAAGACAGTTTTTTTATTATTTTATTACAAGAACCATCAATGGCGCAAGGCTTAAACGTAAAGTTATATTTTAATAACCCAGGTTAAAGCGCTATCACAGCAATACTAAATAACTAATGACAGTATTAATAGGCTTAAATCAGGTACAAATCTTATCTGAGAACTATATCAACGTGACTTAGACAAGATGCCGTGGAGTATTGAATACTAGGACTAAAATAATCTCTTAATTAAGCATCGAAATCGAAGACCAAGTCTGTTATAATATAGATAAATAAACACAACGCATGACAGGAGTTTATGAATATTAACTCGTATACGATAGATTACCTTGTTACATTTAACCATGCAATCGCCTCGTCGAGAGCGATTGATCTCTAACCAAGACGTTTACGCCTCTTGGTGGCTTCTGCGAGTTGAAGCGTAGTGGCTTCTCGGAAGCACCGCACTAGATGCCTCGGGCGTGTATGATTGACCACGCTTCTTGGAAGCGTGGGTCGTTGACGTACCTCTCGGAGGTTATATCACGTTGTCATGCTTTTCGAAGCGTTAAAATGTCGTTGAATTTTGTGGGACTGTGTTTAAGCAGCTGGCGTACCATGAGCGCACATACAGCGATGTCTGAGTAAAAGACTCAATTCAGCAAGTGCTGATAAATAGCTACATGAATCGTAACGATTTCTTATCAACTTTGATCGACATCTGACAACCCACCCTCGTGCTGATAAATCACCTTTTATCAAAAATGCTGTCTTCCCCCTTTCATCCTCCTCTACTCCGTCCAGTGCCACCTCTCCATTCAGCCACCTGACTTCTACTGCCCTCACCCGTTTGCCAACAAACCACCTAGCTTTTACTTACGTGTGCACACACACTCTTTACATACGCACCCACCTTGACACGAGTACAACCGCCTTCTTATTTGCAACGCAACATTAAACAAACTTTCGTACAATCTCGGCTTTTCCATAATTTTTACTAACTGTCATTAATTGATTATTATAAAACTTGACAAAAATACAATGAAAACCGATAACAAAAGATCTACAGGATATGGTATATAGTATTTATAGTATATATGGCTCAAGAACAAGCTTTCAGAATCATAATGCATTTTTGTCAGCCTAATAGCATCAATATAAAATCTGACGTTAATTAATTATCTGCATCGTACGTAACTTTTATCAAATGGATATATAAAACATTACAACAACGGCACTATTAAGCATTTCTATACAGTGGACTTGCTTGCTAAATCAAACGTTGTAATTCATCTTCTGGTGCAGGTACATATGGGGTGTTGCTATGTTAGGACTAAAAAGGTCTTTCTGACCAGGGGAATGCTTGACCATGTTTCGTAGACTTGCAGAATTGTGTGAAAGCATTCATAATTCGGGTGACACCGACGATGTGGTGGTGGTCTATATGAGATTGGTGACTCATGCTTGGTCCATTCTGTCTTCGACATGTCTATGGTCTAATCATAGTAGTGTTGTTGGTTTATGTGTGTATGTTTTGCATAAGAAAATCATTCAAATTGGTAATTCTTTAAAGATATGTCTGATCGGTGCGATTAGAAAATATATTGTAAATATCACATTTATTGGCTTACATAACTGTACATGTGAACATTTTACTGACTTCTATATAATTTCATGTAAGAACTTGATGTATAGGTAACAGTTTAGGATGCTGCATACAGTCTATCTGGACATGCAAAATATGTGCATGAGTCACCTGCTTCAGTAGGGCTGTTGTATAGTTAGTTACCGTATTTGTAGTTTTTTTAAATGAGGACAACAAGATTAGGTATTTTCAAATAGTTGTTAATAAGGTACAGGTTAATATGGTAAAAAATAGCCTTGTTCAGTGGTGAAATATCGACAGTTTTTATTGGAATAAAGATAAATACTTTACCTACGGGTGTTTCATTGTTTTATTTATTGAATATAAAAAATAAATAGGTCTCAGATCACCGATGCTTGCTTACCTAGAAACACGTCTTAATGGTAAAAAAGACTAAATCACAGTTTAACTTTTAATTACGTATGCTTAGATGATAATAAAATTATTCCATTAATTATAAGTGCTGAAAAAAGTAAAGATCTTGTCACTCTTGCTTACTCGCGTAAAAATGTTGATCAGTAGGTTATATTTGAAACCAGTAAGATTTTTCATCGCTGATACTTGCATGCCTAAAAGCGCATTGAATTAATAAACTATATTGAAGCACTAATAGTATTTTATCAAATAATTCTATTAATGATCACTTGCCTACGAAAATACTATATTAATAAATAAAACAAAGATGTAGGTAACTTTCTCATTGTTAAAGCTAGCTCTCTTCAGAGCACGAATCTATAATTAACTATTCTAAAAATAAGTGGGTTTTTCATAGCCAGTACGTGCTAGCCTTAAGAAAAATTTTATCAGTAAGTTATGCTAAAAAACATTTGGACTCCCAATTACCGATGCTTGCCGGTCAAACAAGGCAATTTATAATGAGTTACATTCAACGATAGCTCGGTGTCTAACTACTAGTGCCTGTTGGCTTAAAAAAATATAAGAAAAATTAAGAATTGAAAAAATATAGCTATACCTCTGATCAATGATACGTGCTTACCAAAATAATTGTTATTTTATAGATAGATACTAACAATTAATAACAATCATAACATACATCAGTACTGTTTCTTATCACCGAGGCTACCTCTCCTAAAAAAAGTGTTATTCAGAAATAACGCTGAAACTCAGTTAGGTTTTGAATTCTCAAAAATTGGTTGCCAGTAAAAATAAGAAGATCTTTTGCTTATGAATGGTACTTAAAATAAAGCTTATTATCAGGAGATTAATACTTAATCGTCTAAAAAATATTATGTTCATAAACTTTTACCGTATAGAGTATTATTTTATTACTTATAAATTATTGAAATAACTACTTCTCATTAAACATAATCATTTAACATAAATTTGATTTTTTAAATGTCACGCGCAGCTCCAATTTTAAAAATTGCGCCTAATAGTACCACCCACCGCCCACTAAGTTTTTTTTTTTTTTTTTTTTTTTTGTAAAGGGAGGGAAAATGCATTAAAGCACACCATAGGGACAGAAATAGTGTGGGACTCGATGGATTTTTTTTATTAGACCACCCATACCCGCTAAAACCCTTCCATTCCACGTGGCTTTTGTTCCACTCTGGGACCACGTTAGCATTACTTCAGGGTGGAGTCACCAGGGAACCCTTCATGTCTCACAGCATTAACGAGTTAACTCGCCACCATTTGCTAGAGGTGCCAATCCTCTCGAGTCCTAAAAAGGATTCAGAGTCCCTGAGTACCAGCACCCTGTCTAGCGCTCCTTAGCCTTATTTTCGTCCTGATTGGGCCTTTCTCCTGGGCTCTTCTGGCGCTCTTCTTAATGAAGGGCGGCACCTACGGCCTGCTTTGAGCTTGTTGTCCGTCGTTGGGTAAAGAAAGCACCGTGCTGGGCCTGGACATTTTTTTTTCTAGTAGTTTGCGCTTCCACACCGGAAGCAAAGCTTAGATCTGTCTTCTTCTTTACAGTTGCCTAAGACATGTCCATATCCCAGGAACTTGTAATATCTTGTTACTTCAATTCTTTTTCAGATTCAACCCCTTACGAAGCTGACTCGTAATCTGCCTTCCTTCTCTGCTTGTCTGGCAGTTGCTTCGTCCACCAGTATCAACGCCAGCCTCTGTCCTCTGGCTTTTGGTTTGAGAAGAGCTACTTCTGGCTCCTGGCTCTCAAGTCCAAAAGTCCCAGCGAAGACCTCTTCCACCTCATCTTCCTCTACAATAGCATCCAGATCTTGAACCTCTAGTGTCAATTTTTTGTTACTCATTTTGCCAGTACTCTGTCTGGCTACTGACTTTTTAATTTGCTGTGGGAATGCAAAAGCATTTTCTACATCTTTAGCCTAAATAAGTATGTCTCATTTCTTTGTAGTGACAACACTGTGGACTGCCACATTAGCCTTATCAGGGTCAAAGTTCGCCTTCATTGTCTTAAGCACCTTTGCAAAGGTCTGACCTCCGGTCATTTTCACTACTTCTATTGTTGTCGCGTCCATTTTTTTTCTAGTTTGTTTTGTCATTTAGAAAAATCTCTTTTTGTTTGCCACTGACTGTTTTCTTTTTCTTTGCAGACATGGTTTTGCTGGCATTTCTCAGGGCTGTCCAGTGGGCTCCTGTTTTTATTACTTCGTTCTTTTTTTTTAGGGCATGTTCAGAGTTTTTTTCTGTACATGCTGTCAGAAATTATTTCGCTTTTGTTCCCTCCACTTCAGGGATTCAAATGACACCTTCCAAGAATTCGAAAACACTTCTTCTTCATAACGCCTTTTCTTCTTACCTCTGCCTCTTCAAGGTGTTTAAGCGCAGCTTTAAGCTTATTCTTATCAGCATTCGCTGTGTTTTCATGCTTATCATTAATTGCTTTCAGCGCCTCTGCAATCTCTCTTGTTGCTAATTGGACTTTATCAGTCACTTGCTGTCGCTTTACTCCGAGCTCAGCACTTCTAAAAAGGCAAGCTCCTCCTGAGTCTGGTTGCTAAAAAGTGACAAGTTGCTATCCTCACTGTTGTTGGTGCCTATGCTCGACAGCCTTCCTCTTCATCCTTTGTCTGTGAGAAAGGGCCATAGAACATTAAGCAGTCTCTGTTGGCCATAAGACACGTCTTTGTGCCCCCTCCCCCCCCCCCAGAATTCGTGGTACCTGCAACAGTCACCCAGGCTTCCACTGGATAGAAACTGCCGGCGGATTCCCTCAAAGAAGTTACCGCCTGGGGTACAAGTTTTGTATCGACGTTTTTCATGTTTGCATTTTTTTAAATGTCGTACTGACCCGCGAAGGCCAGCACTCTTTTTTCTTAAAAATAATTATTTGGAAGCTTAAAACCAGGGCAGCAGCCCTCTTTGTCACTAGAAAGAACTGATACTGCTTGGACCAGCCAGAAGTTGCCACTCTCCCTCAGTCCCTCCCGCGGAGACTGCCCTGGCATTGAGTAAGAAGTCTAAGATTGGCGTTCGTATGTAATGTATGTATTTGCTGGTACACTGCAGTCATCTCAGCGAGACGAGCGGCAGGTGTACAGTCCCACGACCAGCGCAGACAACCCGACAAAACAAGCTGGCGTAAGACACTAAAGTGTCGCCATATAGCCTTCTCAGTGGTAGTAAGCCTACATTAGTCAGTCCACCTCGTCTTCTTTGTTTATAAGGTTTACATGCATATCAGATGTGGTTACCCAGACTTACCTGGGCTTTATTGTCCAGCTTCATCCACTGCCAGGCCTCCAGTGCAAGTCCAGGAAAAGCTCTGCCACCCGCAATCTGGGACAATCTGTAAGTATACCTGTGTTTGTTTAGTGGAAGTGTGATGCATGTATCTGAGAAGAACGTTAAAACTGCCGCTTACTTCTATACACGACGAGTGCTAGTTCTTGTTGGCTTGCATCGAGCATTAAGGCGCCACCCATGGTGGCAGCAAAAAGCGAAGAACAAGGAGAAACTAGCAAAATTATACCCGGGACTGCCCGCTAGGTGGCAACTACTAGTTTTTACCAAACAGCGCAAGTAGAAAGGTAGTTTATAGTATATAAGAAAGGCTGTGCGACTTCTTGCAACGATCTACCCAGATCACACAATCCAAGCCTATGCCAGGTTCTCGCTTGATGAGACCTGTGTAAAGGCAGTGGCTAGAGCGATAATTTAGTACAATAAACACTAATATATTAAACCACGCAAATGCCTCTACGTGTCAACTTTAATTAAACCAACTCTTACCATCCTTGTCTCCATAACGGGGTATTGTTGTCCACCCACTGTGAGAGTCTGACCAATATACTGGCAACTAGCATTTCTGGACTGCTGCTGGTCACTAACCTACCGCCCCCAAGTGGCAGCAGCTTCAGTGGGGAAAAGGAATTTCAGTAAAAGTGCTCTACATCTCCACGTCCAGAGTCTCTAGCACCGGGTATTTACACTGTTCTATCCTGATTGCCAAACCACCCATTAGTGATACCAGCTCCAGCGGTGACATCGGGTTCAAGCAGAAGCTATGCCACACTATGCCTAGAGTCTCCGATAACAATGTGCACCACTTTTCCACACATAGCGTATCTAGCATAGGGTGCTTGTTGCTGCTCGTTCTCAACTGCTAATTGATGTCCTCGAAGATGACTCCAGCCACCCTCAACTCTCCCGCTCTGTTAAAAGCCACCTACCCCCAAAAGGCCGCTTATAACAAAACAATACTTAAAACAGTTAGTATATTCATTGCTGATTTTGGTGCATTAAAGAGGACATTTTATTTACAATTAAAACCAACACACAGTTGGAGTTTTAGTACCCGATGCTTTATAGCACATAAAACGTCATACTTATTAATTAAACTTTATACTAAAGTGCCTTACCCCCAGTAGTAGTTTGAACATAAATATAATGTATTAATAAATAAGACTCAGAAACAGTTTTGTAATCACCAATGCTTGCTCACTTACGAGAATATTTTTAAAATAACAAATACTAAACCAGTTCCTAATCTCATAGTTAGTATGTGCTCGAATAAAAAATTATTTCAACAATAGTATTTTACAGAAAACAATTGAAATTACAACAGCACATACTTGCAAGTCTAAAATGACAATTCATTTATGATCAGTACTCAACAATAGTTATGTTACATTACTCATTGCTGATGCTTGCTCGCCTAAGAGCCAATTTTATTAATGCTTAATAAAAACATTAGGTTAAGTTTCTTATGGCCAATAGTTTCCCACCTATAAAAACAACTTTTTAATTATTAATTTAAAAAAACAAAACTTCTGATAGTTGAGGCATAGTTAAATAAAAAATATTTTGTTAAAAAATAGTACCAAAAGAACAGTTGAATTTCTTCTCGCCAAATCTAGATCACTTCTAGATAAAAGTCAATAACGATTATTCATTTAAATAAAATGATAATACTAAATAAGTTGTGTTTTTCATCACCAATGCTTGATTACCTAATGACATGTATCATCAATAGAAAATACAAATATCAGTCTTGTCTCTAAACGTCGATGCTTGCTGAACTAAGAGCACGCTATCTATAAATAACACCATATCACAGTCAGATTTTTGTATTCTGATGCTTCTACGCCTAAGTTAATATTGTATTTATAAGTAATACTGACAAGAGAAATATTTAAGTTGTCAGACGCTGATTAAGACCAATTTTCAACATGTGATAGTGTTCAAAAAAATATTTTAGCATTTTACATAATAGGCAGTTCTCCAGGGTTAAAACAACCCCTAAAGCTTACTTCTTTGAACTGGTTCTCCTAAATATCTTGGCTTCAACTCTATATTCTATCATTAAAAAACACAAGTTTTAGTCTTGTCAAAAGAACAAGTAATTAACATTGTTTTCAGTGGTAGGGATTGCATCACTTATTTCTGAAGGGGCAAAATTATTTTTTTGTATCAATTCTGTAATAAACAACAATTCAAATATTAAAATAACCGAACACAAAAAGTTTTTAAACACAAGCCTGAAAAATAAAGTGGATGTGGTTCAGAATTTTTTTAACTTTCCCAGAAAAAAATTAAAATACCCCTTATAAGAAAAGAATTCGAAAATACACGTTTTGAATACATCAATATCGTCGAATATATATGTATAAAGATTTTTGAGGTCACTGATTACAGATCCAACATAAAATTTTGTAAATTGAAAATGGTGGGTCCAATACTGCAGACAAAAAGTGAAAAAAACTTTGACTTTAACAACACATTGTATAATAGGATTTTTCAGCTCGCTGACTAAAAATCTATTATTAATTTTCAAAAATTCAAAATATCTGGTGCTTTCGATCCTTTAACTTCGAACCCCTCAACTTCAGACAGGCTGGATGCCTGTGCATGTAAACCACAAAATCTCAAACCCCAGGCAGGCCACAGACCTGTGTATTTAAAACGCAAGATCCCAAACTCCTAGATCTCAGACACGATAGAGGCCTGTGCTTGTTAGCCACCAAATCTAAAACTCCTTAATTCCAGACAGTCTTAAGGCCTGTGTTTGTCACTTAATAAGTCCCAAACCCCTTGATCACAAACTGTACAAAAGCCTGTAATCATCACCTAATAAATCCCGAACCCCTAAATTCTAGACAGGCCAGAGGCCTGTGCATGTCAACCGAAAAATCTCAAACCCCTAAGCCCCAGATAGGCCAAAAGCTGGTGCTTTTGTGCTCGAAAACCCGTAAAACATAGACAGGCCTGTGTTTTTCAACCGAGTAACTATAAGCTTCTCAACGCCGAGCAAGCCAACAGGCTTGTGTTTCTGAGCTTCAGATGAGCCTGTTAACATAAAATTTGATTGCAAGAGTTCGCAAAAGTGCTGAATAGTTGTAAAAGGGCGATGAATTTCTCAACTTACTACTTAAATAATAAGCAATCAGATGTAATTTATAGTTGAATGTTTATATAAATGATAGATAATAATTAATTGTTAACTGAATTTCTTATTTATTAAAGTTTAATTACTTCATTAATGACAATAGCAACTAAATAAAAAATAATTTTTATTTATAATTAAACTTAAAATAAATGAGAAATTAGGTAAATTTTCACTTTCAAAAATACTTAATTGCAAATTAATGTTGACTTTTAATTAAACCAGTATCTACAAAACTATTTATTTAGCTCGTTAGTTTAACTGATGATAAATCAATAAAAGTTAAAATTAATCGTTAATATAACCATTTCTCAATGACAAATTACGAAATGAAACAAGAAACGCACGTTTGTATGTATATATATATTTTATATTACAGTGTACTAACCTCTGAGGGGTATGTACACCACTTATATATATGTATGGGGGGCGTGTGTGCGTGCGTGCGTGCGTATGTGTGTGTATGTTATATAGTTTAATGTAATATTATATGTATATTATTATGCACTGTAACGTTTATTTGGATTTAAAACGATTAAATATAAATTTGTGTTGTTTATACTTGTATCTATAATAAATTTTATTCAGGATTGTATTATTATAAATTCAAGAGAGAACTTAAATATTTTTTATTATTAAATCTAATAAAGAAAAAAATAAATAATTCAATATAAATAGGATCAACTTAGCTCTTATCTAACTTTTACATTCCATTTTTCCCACTTTTTCATGCAGTTAGGTTTACAGAAAGAATAGTGAAAACTAGATAATGCCAAATTCAAAGTAATAGTCATCTAATATATGTATTACATATTATATATTTCTTTCTAACTTGGTACAGGAAGTGTAATATGTAGAAAAAGACTTAAATTTCTTACCACTAGAAGAGTCTTATTTATTAGATAATCGTTAACCTAACAACTTAATTTTTTTATGTAAGTTCTATTTCGAAACAATTTTCTAAGTTCGAAAGTATTCTTTATACAATAAGGTGAAATACCAAACTACTGCTTACTCTTTTCTTGTCAGTCTGTATATTAGTATTTTGTGATATTGTATAGTGATTTTATCGAAATAGAGCTTTTGTTGTAGTATTCATCCTTACCGTTTTAGTATATGATGTAATGAAATAGTATTAATAATGAAAGTTTCCAGAAAAAATTTTTTAAACATTTTAGTATTAAAACCCTTGTGAGCCAAGTGACTTTTAAAAGTAATCTTACAGAGTAATATTTAAGAAGAAAAAACTAAAAAACCTCTAAACAGTACACAAAACTTTTTAGATGAAAAAAAAATTTGTATTGTAGTACTACTACAATACAAATCTGAAATCTATTATTGGTGAGTAACTCGTCAATAAATCAAACACACAACAAGTACATATCTTTACATGACAACTATTTTTAATTCTCACAGGTATGCTTGATGTTGGTGTTGGAGGAACTTAAATTAATACGTACTTATTAGCTTTGAATTGCAATACACATGATGCCAAAACCTTGAAATGATATGAAAGATTAGTGAGCAATAGAGTGGAAAAATTTTCTAAACAATCTTGTATCGCACCCTTGCAGGATAAAAAACAAGCAAAAATTAAATACCAAAAGAAGAAGTAACGGAGACTCTTTGACAGAAGATTATTTTCGTGAAAATGTTTTCATAAATGTTGTACGTGCACTATTCTCTGTAATATCGATCAATTCTATGTAAGAATTTATTCGTTTTCTTCTGACGTTAACAGCTTAAACTCCTAATCTATATTTTGAGAACTTATATTTCTAATTTATAATACTTAACATTATACACTTTAAAAAATTCCTGTAGGTTTCACAGGTACACTTGACTAACTCATGCATATGACTTTAGTACATGTAAAATAACTATACATACTTGTGAAGATAACGTCCTGCCATAAAACAAAGATTAAAGTTTCCACGACATAAATAACGAAATCAAAATGCAGTCACTTACGCAAGACTAACTTTCAAGTTTCAGATTTAAAAATTCAGTCTTCTATGCTTGGTATGCAGAAGGTTTCATTAAAGATCAGCGTGAGAAAGCTTAAAACCAGAAAGAATTTTGTTCTTACTTTGCTCATGTGAACGTAAGTCTTGTGGTAAAAGATGTAGTATAACGTGCTCGTGGTACTAATGAAAATTTTTACATTGTATAGCTTAAAAATTTTACATAAGAATTAAATTAAATAAACACAAATAAACAAAAACAGTTATTAAGTTTAAGATTTGGTTTTCTGTTTTTATTAGTTTTAATTTTATTTTTGAGATCATAAAAAACTCTTTTAACATAATAAATATTAGCATTCGAAATATTTTATAATTACAATAATGTAAACTGTTCTTAAAGAGTAAAAGTAAACAATCATTTTAATTATTACATCTAATGTGATTCTTTAAACGTATTGAGGTCTGGTTTAAAGGAAAATTTACTATGTTACGAATTTACTCAGCACCTCTCATGAAACTCTTTCTGTTATTATATTTGTAAAAAATAAGGTAATCCCGTAAAGAAATAGATGATTTAGTAAATATTTATGTACAAAATATAAATAATATAAGTATTTAAAAAAAAATTCAAATATTGAACCTATTTTTTAGAATTTTATGTCACGTACAGTATGGAACATACTGCGTGGGATGGACCTCAGCTATAAGAAAAAGGACGGAGGATGAGTGGGGTAGAAAATAGTATAAAAAAGCCCACAGCAGTGGCCACAGGGCTCTAGAACTTCGAAACTAGAAATAGGGTAGTCGGAATAAGTAACCGGGGATCGCCAAGAGCCTTCTCTCGAGGAATTATAGCAATAAAGCAACTGACTGAACTTAACTGTTCTGTTGTTATTAAGCACCCAGAGCCTTTAGAATCCCACTTAACAGGTCGGGTAATAAGTGTGGGGTAGGCTTCATCGCAAAAATAAACTTTTTTTTTACCTTTACCTGCAATGTTTTGAGATTTTTGGGCAACCATCGGGAAGTACACAAAGTGCAGTGCAACAACAAGTGTAGAAAATTTAAGGCGATCACGTGTATCTCCTGGCAAGTAAGAAAGGACGAGGATTAATAATCATTTTAAAAAGGACCTATAACAAAAAGGATGATTGGCTAATATTGATGCTTATTATTTCGTCTCTTACCTCAAAATAAGTAATGATTCTTTTTACCATCCTAACTATATACACTTACTGTCCGTCGGGGTTGATTCGAAAAGGAAATGACGTACAAAAAAAATATAATAATAAAAAAACCTAATATGACTAGCTCTGCTTAATTAGGTAGACAAAAAAAGAGAGATACAGAATAAAAAATAAAACAGGACTTTGTTTTTTTAAAATTTTTTTTTTTCTTCGTGCAAACTGTGAAACAGACTTACATGATTCATCTGACATTGCTCTATCTATTATAAAAAAAAAAAAAACACAGTTCTTTTACATATGCTTTATTTAAAAATATAGAACCAAAAAGTTGAGCTGTTGGAAACTGGACCAGAGAAGTTAGAATTAAAGCAGAATGCGATTCAACAAGAAATAGTGGTAAACAGAAGACGTGATCAGTTCAATATGGAAAGGCTAGGCAGAATGAGTTGGCAGGAAAAGTATACCAAAAAGTTAGAACAAAAGAATACAAGCGTTAAACAACCTTTTGTCCTATTCTGCAACTGGTCACCTCTGCATCGAAACGACAAAAATTATAACCACTATACATCAAACAGTACGACTGATATGCTAAGGTTTGCATACGAAAAAAAACATCATAACACGTATGCAAATAGAAAATACCATGTCTTTTTGTTTCAGCCACTAACTGAGCTGCCAATAGATAAACAGTCAGAATTTTCTTAGAGGATACAAGTTATCATACGGAATGACCATTAGAGTTAAACTAAGCAATGTGCTCCTAGTAATAAGCAGTAAGCAGATGTACTGTAGGCTTTAGGCGCGAATATTAGGCTACCTTAACAACGCAGTAAGCGGCATACTGCTATGTAATGGAGATCCCGTGCAGTTTTCCTCATAAAAAAAAAAACGATTAAGATGGTTATGTCAACAATACCCGCCTAATACGAAAAATATTTTATAGGACTTTCGAAAAAAAAATTGCGAGACATAGCAGACGACTAGTTCTGCACGCAATTCTCATTACTTAACTTCATTGACGAGCTTTTGTCAGCTCTTTATCAGAGATTTAATAATATGGGAGGAGTAGAGACACTTTTAGTGAAGCTTAAGACCGTTACGCAAGGGGAAAACGAACCATGCAATATTGTGGATGAGTTCAGTGGTTGCACAACGGGATTTTACTAGCACATCAAGCCAATCCATAATTGTTGCAGGTCAAAAAGAAGGATCAAAAAATAAATCAGCAAAGCAGTGAGATAGTCTTTCTACGGCTTAAGAGCTCCCTACAACTGGAACGTCACAGGGTTTGAGCCAAAGACGTTAGAGTAGACTATTGAAGCAGTCATCGCTGTAGACAATGAATTTAGTCTCCACCGGTCAATGATAGGAAAAAAGAGGAGTTTCAGGGAAAACAGCTGAGAGTTGGTATGATGCCATGGTGGGCTTTATCGGCATTGACGTGCCTGTCAAAAAATCTGATACGGAAGATCGTAATGGTGTGGATGATGTACAATATTGTACATATTGCCAAGAGTATGGCGCACATTCTTCTAGCAGATGTAAAAATTTTTGGTGGGACGCTGAAAAGAGAATGGTAAAAAATCCTCACGTTGACGAGGAACCAAAAGAAATAATAAAATAAGAATAATAGGATAAAAGAAAAGTGCTATTCAATAATTGTTACCTTCAGTATGAAAGCGATAGATATTTTTAGAATCAATGGATACCTCGTTGGGAAGTAACGGAAACAATTCACGCTGCTAATCCTGTCACACAAAATACAGTTAGATTATCTATGGAACATGAAGACAACAAAAAAGGCTATAACGAAACAATGTGAGAGTGAAATAAAAAATTCTAAGGCAAAGAAGAAAAATAAGCGGCAGCTGTTTTGCACAAAAGGTGTTAAGCACAGAGCTCGCCAAACTTTGAGGTCTATAAGATTACCTCTAAAAAATTTAAATTCCACTACTTGAATAAGAAAATTTTAAAATTGTGCCGAAAGTTATAAGAAAAGTTATCTACGCAAAGTTGTAAGTTATTAACGAGTCACTTAGAAAAATTAAAGTGGGCTGGGTCTCGCTACAAAAACTTGGAGAGAACCTTTTTTTCAGTTATTTTATCGCAACAAATAACAATATTATGCCCAATATTAAGACATATAAAATCCAACAATAAATTTACCAGTCCTAATACTGGACTTATATTAGAGTTTGACACTATAAAGAAAGCTGACTTATCTGACGCCAATGGCGATGACTTGGAAGCATTAAAAAGAACCTTTATACGAATGTTTGAAGCAGCTGAGAACCTTGAAGAAAATGAGCAGCTAGACAATATAATAAAAAACAATGCCAGCTGCACCTGTAAAAAGAAAAGTATCATGGGAAAGGGGGGTTGTGACAATGACGGCCGTGACAACGACAATACTTAGATACTTGAGAAAAACATTAAAACAGTCTGCTTAAGTAACAGGAAAGTTTGGGTCGATTAAAATGGAGGAAGTCGATGTATTGGGATATAACGAAGAAGAGAAAGACGTTTGCAGGGGCTTATAGAAGTTAACTTGTGTCTTTTTGGACTTGACGGGGAACAACTGTAAGCGAAAAATCTTCTTAAACATAGGATAAACATGACTACAGATAAGCCTCTAGTAACGAAGTGGTACAGATATATTTTAGCTATGAGAGAGAAACTGAAAATAAAGATTAAAAAATTACTTGAACAAGGCATAAAAGAGCCTTTAGAATCTCCATACAGTTCGGACATAAAAATCGTGCGCATAAAAACGCAGGACCAAACGGCAAAAAACGCTGCAGGGTGATAACGGATTTTATGCGACTCAACAAGATAACAGTAGATATTTATCACCCATTTATTTCACAGTGATAAATGGTAACATCTGGTGATAGCACGTTATATTAAAAAGGTAAAGCAGGAATTTTTTCAAATTGAGATACCTAAAAATGATGCCCATAAAATAGCGTTTTTAGGACTAGATGGGCATTCCCAGTAAAACAGAATGCGTATGGATTACAGAGACCCTTTGAACACGGTGTTTCAAGCCAAAATACGATCACTGGCAGGGCTGCAAGGCCACGAGGTACATGTATATCTAGACGATAATGGTGTTTGCGTCGAACCTCAAGGAGCATTGCAAACGCTTCGATATATTTTTAGAGTGATCATCAAGAGGAAACCTTATAATTAGGCCAAGTAAGTGCTAACTCTTTAAACATAAGGTAAAAGTGTTCGGCCATGATGTAGAAAATAGTGAAATAAAAGCTATCCAAACTTCTGTAAAGGGAAGAGTGGCATAAACAGGCATTCAAAACGCTTGTAGTCACACATTGCAGTGAACCTGTATTTAAAGCTTTTGACCTAAAAAAATTATTTGTGGTGACAACGCATGCATCGGACTCTGCTATTGGGGCAAAATTTAGTCAGGGAAAAATAGAATAATATTACAGGTAAGAGTATGCCTCTACAAGCTTGAAGGGCAGTGAACTTTTATACCCTACGTATGATAACTAATTGCTCTCAATAGTATACGCAAAAGAACAGTTTCAACCTTATCTATTTAATTGAAAAATTAGCGGTGGTTATGGACCATGAGCCGCTTAAACATTTTTATGCATCAAAGAGACTTTATATAAGATTTAACAGGCCTGGAGCTGAACTAAGGGGTTATGAGTTTAATGTTGTCCATCGATAAGGAATAACCAATACGGCACTGAACGCTCTTTCCCGAAATTTGATTGCAAATCATAGGGAGGAGAACCTTGAACTGCCACGACAAGAGTTATATGAACTTGCCAAAGAGTAGAAGGGAGATGGTCATAGAGTCATAAATGCACCACCTGCACAAATACGCAAGGTACGGACAAGCAGAGGAAAAAACATAATAAGAAATGATAGAAAATGGCAGATAAAAACATTTGATTCAGATAAATCGAACAAAAGGGTAGGAAGAAAAAAGCTATGCAAGAAGAGTAATTCAGATAAGTTAATAGTCCGTGAGCACAGCGATACAGATTCAGAGTCGGAATGGCTGGTGGCGAGTAAAACTACAAAGAGTGAAAGAGCGGAGCCATGTAACAACCAGGGGAAAAGAGGAATGCCGTGTAAACATATTGCGTACATTGCAGAAGAGAATTAGACGAAAAATATTTCAATAGGACATTGAAACAATGATGGAAAAAAAACCTTTCCACAGGGTCCAACTGATCATGAATTAGCCTACATGCACGAAGAAAAAAATATGGAAAAAAGTGTGTATGACAAGCACTTAATATTTAGAACTAGACATTTAACTAAAAGTACAACACAAAAATCGTAAAAGGTTATTAGATACTTTGCATAGATACGTACTAAATTTTTCAGTAACACCGCAAATAAACAGTGTATCAAAGGAATTTATCATAGCAAACTGTGACTCACAGGCAACCTGAACCGAAAATTCTGAGCCATCAAAACATTAGGAATTTTAACTAGCCACAGCTAGCCTAGCAAACTAGAAAGGTAGAGGGGAGACAAAAATAGCAGATACATATAGAGTAAAAGTTAATACGAATAAGGATAAGCACTGTAGTCACTTGTAGGCGCAGACAGGTCAAGATTCAGAGTTAATCAAAAAGGAAAAGAGATACCTCGACTCTTAAAATACCCTAGAAAGTATGAGTTTGGACGTAGGTATGTCAGGCAAGAAAGATAATTCAAGAAAAAAGAAGAATGACTAATGGCCCAAGCTCACCTGCAAGGTGTGCTCCAAGAAAGTAAAAGTAACAACTGAAAATACCAAATACAGTCGAAGGGAGCCGACCTTTGCCGAATAAAAGGGCACAGAGTAGACCACCTAGTGAGAGTGTAAGTCAATAAGTATAGAATTAGTTGTGACAGAGTACACAAACGAAGTAAAGTCAAGGAAAAAGATGGGATTAAACAAAAAAACTGGAGCGATACCGGATGATTTAATAGACAACTTTTAAGTGAAAGTTAGACAAGATGTCAAACGCTTGGACTTCAAAGGTATGCCAGGCATCAGAATAGATGCTTGAGAATCCGATACTACCACCGATTCAGCTCTGAGAGATCTAACAGAACGTATGGAAAGTGTTACAAACGTACCTCAACAGCCCTCGAAGAAGAGAACAAGCTCAAGAGATAGACATGAATACATAAGCGAGGAAGATACTCCACACGAGTCACCACTGATAAATTAAAATCCATTGGGGAATGAAAGAACAGTAAAATGAATAATAAACGATTAACCTAAATAAGGTAATAAGGGTGCAAATAAAGCAGAAAATGGAAATATAATAAAACGTTGTTTGGAACAAAACTGCAGGGAGCCGAATAAAACTTTAAAACTCATCAAGAAATTTTCAGTAAAAATACCAGGTAACCACTTATTTGACGTATTTTTTTCTGTGACTTGCAATTGACAGCACGGTAACTACGTGATATACTACAGTGTTCAAAGTCGAGGAATGTGTGTTTCGACCCAGAGGAAGTAAAAAAATCTAATGATCTGATACAGAATATGGTAATGATGACTGCATATTCCTGTTTGTACAAGAACTCAGAATAAATGCTTGGATACGTCTACACGGCACTAAGAAGATAATAAAGTGTGAAATTTTCAAAAGTTTTACGATAAACAACAATAAGAAGTATGTACACTTGCATCTTATCAATAACCACTTCAGGCCACTCATAACCGTAAACAAGCATAGCAAAGAGGAAAAAGACTAAGTGGAAAAGGGATCGCTGGAATCAAATTGGAAAACGAGGTAAACGAGCCAGTGGGGGAAAAAGAGAAAGGGAATTAAGAAATAGAGCATGATAAAAATGACTCTATGAAAAATGGTATTGATAATAATAAGGACACGCCTCTACCCGATCCATTACCACTCCCAAACACTCCAAGTAGCTCAGACTTACTAAATATTGAGGGTGAAGAGGAGGCTGGCATAAACAAGGCCTGACTGGATTCGAGAAGTGAGCCAGAAAATGTAAGCCTTGAAGAAAGAACCCCTAGCTTAAGAAGTATAGAGTGTACAGAACACGGTAACAACATTGAAAACCACCGTAGCGACCAGGAAATGACTTCAAAATATAGCCATTTTGAAGAATGCATCTGGCAAAAGATTACTTGTTATAATATTCAGATAATCTAGTATTTACGACGATAACAAAAAGCGTGCCCAATACAGAAATGATAGACGCCCCTTATTAGTACGAATAAATAGATCTAATAGCCTTAAATAATGAGAAAAAAACGGTAAGTGACGTCATGAAAAACAGATGTGAGAAAGGTCACGGTAATTCGAATGTATATCAAGTCGCATTTCGAAGACACTGCTCTAAAATTGGATATTAAAAAATGTATTACATCGTTCAAGGCACTCATAATAATTAATAAAATTAAATTAATTGGCGTGATGATACGTAATTTGGCAACATTCAACGTAAACTAATAGAATTAGCAATTTAAGGAAAGACCCTTAACGTCCCAGCGACCTTTCACATGAACACCTTAGTTGTACTACCAGTGGATCAAAGATTTAAGGTTATTTAGGAGTAGCACGAATCAACATTCAGAGGTCATAAAGGAATGCACAAGACCTACACTAAGATGCGAGAGACTATTATTGGAGGAACATGAGAGCCGACGTAGGCAATTTTCACTAGGATGCAGGTCATGTCAGACTAAGAAACTAGTGTATGTAAAAAAAGTGAGCTATCCTCGTTACAGATACGCTCAGCAGACTGGTTAAAACGAATGTTGATTGACTAGTACGGACCAATTAAGAAGCCCTTAAGGAATGGCTATACATCTATGTTGTCAATACAGGATTGGCTAACTAAGTTTATCATATTAATACCGGTACGAAGAGTTACAGCTAAAAAAATGGTAAAAGCCTTAACGAATTAATTTTTGTCATACCTCAAAGTGCCAGAGAAATCGTTACCAGATTAAAGGACACATGTTTTGAACAAAACGATGGAAAAGTTTATGTAGTTATTTAAAATTTAAAAACTTCGAAGCACGGCATTCCATCCTTAGAGTAATTGTGCAATTAAACGCATGCACCATGTCCGAACGTAATACTTGACAGATCAAGTTAGTGAGACTAAAAACTGGTAGAAATTACTGCCGCTGTGTATGCTCTCTTACAATACACTCGAGCACAATCGTACAAGAGTACAGTTTACGAGCTTATATTCAACTAACAGGCAAAACTCTCGAGAAGCCTCAATAAGCTAGAGTTAGGCAAAACATATACAGATTAACGGCAACAAATGCAGAGAATGCTCGCGCAATCACGATTATTGGCAGCAATGATCAAAACAAGAAGCAAATACTGATAAAAGCACTGTTATAACCAGACGCTGAATACAAGTTTTTTATGGAAGGTGAAATGGTCCATGTACGAAAAGAGCAGTCTAGAGAAAAATCAAATGATCAATACAAAGGGCCATACGAGATAGCCGGTGTCTATTACAGAAATCATAAAATGAAATCACAGAAAAGTAAAGAAATAAGAACTTAACATGTAGATGAAAGTGGACAAAATAAAAAAAGCTTGTGTACTGAAACCTTCATGTCCAAGGGATAGTAAGATAATAATAAGGGAGGAGAAAGTAAGAAAGAAGGTACCAAGAGGCATTGGGAATGACTAAAACGAGCTTGCTCCCTCCCTTGGCAGTTACTTATGGATGATAAAGTTATAGACGAATAGGGGATAAAAACAGACAAAAAGATATACACTTATTCTCTCTAAAACTCTTTCGTTTTTGTAGCCCCCAAACGCACCACATAAAACACAAAAAAAGGTAAACTAAAATTAAAAAATGCTTATTATATACATTGGCAACGTGTCAATAATAATTGATTATTGTAATACAAAAAAATTAAATGAAATAGCTTTGTTTACAACAAGAGAAAAAAGTAGAGAATATTTAAGTCACAATTTGTTTACGGAAAATGGCCATACACCCAACCTTCGGGTACATATAATACTAGTCATATATAGTACTAGTCATTGCATATATAATAAGTCTATCATATCTTGCAACCCTTAAGAATAAATTGTTAGAAGCAATAAGATATAATATTTATAGTTACGAAATAAAATGTTACAGTCAGAATTAAAGGCAAAAAGCTACTGTGTTTCTATTTGAAAAAAAACTATGTTAGGAAAAATAACATAAATTAGAGAAAAACGTAAATTATAATTTAAAAAAATTAACAAAAACATATCAACAAACTTACTTACAAGTAATTAGAGCCCACCTTAGATGTGTGTAATAAGTAGATCTTAAGGTATGTGAAATATGTAAATTTAAAGAAATAAGAAATTTTCGTTTTTCTTTAAATAATAGAGAAGTACAGTTGAAATTTAAATTTTTCATTAATTTGACACTCAGCTATAATCCCTTTTTCACTTTATAAAGATCTCTATATCCCTTACCTATCAATAAAATTAGCGAATGATAAATGGATTATTGTTACACTGTAAAAATCGTCTGACTTGCAATCACAAAGTAAAAGTTAGAATTGCGAAATTAATCATGATATTAAACTGGAGAATGATTAATAAATAAATGCTACTGAGATTTCTAAAAAAATAATTCGTTCGATACAATGAGACTGAAATACATTAAAACAAGAAATATATTTGAACACATGCATACGTATTTGTATAAACAAAAATGGCACCGAAGGAAACAGCACATCTGTTTCATAAACAAAATCAGATCAACCTTAGCATATACACCTGTAACATGATTCCTAAGAATTCTCAACAGTCATAAGACATAAGTCCCTGGAATAATTCAGCAACTTGCAACTGGAACAGCAAACTCTATCGTAATTAAATGTGATCACTACTATGGCAGAAAATAAATATATACACAACAGTAAAAAAAAACAGCTGTATGAAGCATGTTGTATGATAAGATCAGGAATCCAAGTATGAAGGATGATGATCGGAAATATGTCAGCAGAAGAAACAAGACAAACAAAAAATAAATTTAGCGAAAAAAATTTAAGTTTTATTTCTTACTTTGAATTAGATCAGAGCCAGGAGCGTCTAGATAAAAGCCAGGAGCCCCCCTTACCATATACTTGAATATCTCAAACAGTACTACTCCTTGTACTACCTTTGCGTTGCCCGATGAGGTTCCCCTTTTTTCCCTCTTACTCCAGCCCTCCCCACTCACTTCATTTGCATGCTCACAAAACGGTTAGTAGCTCGTGAATTAGGATATACATGTGTATATATATTTAT